>JAVJIF010021187.1:0-72559 GCA_038442645.1 Agave tequilana
TCCGCCCATTGAAGGATAGGAAGGGGTTTTCGAAAATAGGGTTTGAAAATATTTTATAGTGAAAACCACTACCCATATAAAGAATAATTAACTAGTTAAAATAATTTTTGAAAAACTAGTTAAGGATCCTTCAAAACATGAAACCAAATCATATGTTTTTCATGAATCATACCAAATACACAAGAATCGACACTCGAATCGATAAAGCTCAAAAATATGTTCATGAACAAGGTCATGACTAAACAAATGAAGTGTGAGTGTACAAGAATCATGTGATTAGCATTTTCCATGAAAATAATCAATGAAGCTCAAAACACAAATATCATTTTTTTTTTAAAAACAAATCATGAAAATTCATTTTTCATTTTTAAAACAAACTTCTAGGTATATGTATGATTTATCCAATCCTAACAATACACATACATATCCCAAACATAAAAGAGTCTATTAAAGGTTTTTGCATGAAGGCAAGAGACTCACGGGTATACATGTATATTTATTAGATTTGAATAAAAAATACATATACATGAAGTAAAACATGAAAATAGGCAAAACAAGTGTAAATGAGAGAATCATCAAAACTAGGCTATACATGTGCATATAGTGGGTACAAATGAGTATGAAGTGCAAACATATATGAATCAATTTGTTCTTACTATTTGTACATGTATAAATATAAGTTTTGATAAAAACTACATTTAAACTAGTCTTTACCACATGAAGCACAAAAATAATTAAAACATGAACATGCTATATGATATCATGAAATTAAAAGCATGTAAATAAAACTAAGAGTTTTAGAGATAGTTACCAACACATGGACTATACTTCAAAGCTCCAACATGGTGGTCGTCCCACCAAAACTCCTTGATAGCGGTGCATCAAATGTATGTCCTTCTAGTCCACGCAACCACCACCAAGGCACCAAATCTCTCACGGCTTGTGAGAGCCCTCACCTACATCAAATACAAAAGGTTGGGGACTTTGGTACCATTTTTTTTTGGGTCCACGGGGGTTAGCATTTAATGGAACCCAACAATTTTATTAGCAAATTTAAAACATGCAACTTATCAAAACAAAATTTTGCTAAATGGCCTTTGCGGCCACAATGTGTACATTTGTACACCTTAGGATGCTTATGTGTGTGGGTGTGATCATGAAGTGCAACATAAGCATGATGTGGATGATGATGTGCATGAATGTGTGGAGTTTGTTTCTTTGAAAACATAGACTCCAACCTAGAATGATTAAATGCACATGAGCTCAAAGTGGAGCTCAAACAATCCATTTTATTTTTCAAAACATTAATCTCATTAGTGGTGGCATGTAAAGTATGATGAGATTGTGAAACATTTTTCTTATTCTTTTTCGTAACATTTTCTTTTTCTTTTTCACAAATTTTTCTTTTTAAACAAGACTTTTCTTGAAAAGCAATTTCCTTTGTTTTTCCACCAGAACAATTTTATTTTCAAATAGTGTTTCCTTCACAAAGGTTATTTAGTTTGGACATCAAGGAAACATTTCATTTTTCAAAAACTCATTTTCTTTTTCAATTCATACAACCTTATTTTCTAATGAATCATTTCCTTATGCATGCAATCAAAATTCTTTTTCAAATTTTTATATTCTTTCTTAATCATGTCATATTTTTCTAAGAGTTGTTGACAAAAAGAAGTGAGCTCATCATATGACTTGTCTTCATCATCTAACCCGGATTCGGTGTTTACCTCAAGGGGGTTATCCGCTTGGACCATATAGCACATGTTGGAGGTGTTGCTTCCAACGTCCGAATCGCTCCCGGCATAATATAGATCCTTTTCGCCAAGGGAGGTGATGATGTTCCAAGCTACAAAAGCCGATTCAATGTTAGAAACCCTAGATAAATAATCATCATTTAGGGTTGACTTTAAAGCATGTAGGGCTTTTGCATTAGCCTCAAGATTCTTACCATTTAAACAATAATCATTAGTGATGGCAAGGTAAACATGAACGCCTAGGGCCTTGAGGTACAAAGACATCTTAACCTTCCAAATTTGGATGTTAAGAATGTTAAACATGGGTGGTGACATGAAGTCCATGGCGTGTGTAAAAAAAAATGTGATTAGCCTAAAAATGAGGATCTTTAACTCTAGTTGTAAGACCCAAATCAAGAGAACTTGGCTCTGATACCAATTGTAAGTTCACCTAGAGGGGGGGTGAATAGGTGATGGCTAATCTAATGGTCACTAAATGACAAATAATGCGGAATTAAAAACTATTATGACCTAAACAAACTATTACACTAACACCACGTATAACACAAGAGTGTTGCCAAATTTCCCGTGAAGGGCTCTGAACAAACTCCTCTAAATTCCCCTAGATAAGGGTTGAGGTGCCGCGTTGGCTCTCTTGGTTGAATACAAGTGTTAGAAAATAATCCCCAAGCATATATTAATAAGCACACAATATATCAAGCATGTAAAGATAAGACAAGTAATAGCATGCAAGATATAAACAAGAGACAAAGAGAGAGAGAGAGAGAGAGAGTGAGCAATCGCAAACACAAAGGATTTGATTCGAGGTTCGAGCACCCTTGCTCTACATCCCCGCCTTCGACACACGAAGGATTTCCACTATAATCGATCCCACCGGATCACTCGGTGCTGCAACACCTACAACTCTCGGACTCCCTAGTCCGTACACACGCAAGCCCACCGGCTCGCCGAGGCCGCACCTCAAACAAACAAGTTCGCACCCGAACTCGAAACACCGAGTCCTCACTAGGACCCGAAACAAATGCGAACACACACGTCTGCCTCCTCAAAGAACAAAGTAGAACTTTGGTGATCACAACTCTTGATCACCTAAAATCCTCTCACAACAAACTCCTATAGGTAGATATAGCAATGGATAGCTCAAGTGTTGTGTGAGAAAACAAGGATGGAAATGATAGAGGAAAAACTTAAGGAATTCACTTTGAAAACACTCTTAATAAACTCTCCTTTTAATTGGAAGTATTGGCTCTAAATTTTGTGGAGAAAAACCTCTTAAAAGAGTATGAAAAACTGGCACAAAAACTCTCCAAAAATCTTATTCAAAACAATGCCCAAACCCCCAAATTTATAGGCTGGAAAAAACTAGCCGTTGGGGTCTGACAGAACTGGCGGTCGACCGCCCAGTCGACCGGCCAATGGTCATATTTCAGACCGTTGTGCCTTCGGTCGACCGGTCGGTCGACCGAACCTCTGGAACAGAGAGCAGACTCTCTGCCGGTCGACCGTCCCGGTCGACCGTGGCTTTCCAGAGAGCAAAGCTCTCTGGACGGTCGACCGTCCCGGTCGACCGACCCTCCAGCCAGACTTGTGCACGTTTGTGCACGTTGTGCGGTCGACCGGCCCGGTCGACCGGCAGAAGCCAGGTCAGAAATAAAGTTTAAGGGATTAAAAACTTGGTCTTTTTGGCTCACATAAAATCCCATAAATTCACAGAAAATCTACAAAAATAGTTTTACCAATATACTTTGATAAACAAACATGCTTGCATAAAATTAAGACATGTATAAATGATTTGGACTATTTTGTAACTTGAAAATATTGGCTCAAATAAAAAATAGTATTTTTCCAAAATGATTTTTCCAAAACTTATTTTTCCAAACTTCTCCAAATACAAAAACAAGATATTTAAACAACTTTTAAAGCATAGTGTGTATGGATATGATCCACTACACAAACATGATGAAATTTCTATGTTTTTGACATTATGCACTAAATTTGGTTTTGGTTAAAACATGTAAACTTGAATACCAAAAACCAAAATGATATTTTGTCAAAAAGATAAATCTTTTCTAAAACAAACTAAATCAAGAGAGTGTGTGTATATGATACTTGAGCAATCCACCAACTACTCTATCCTTTACATTTTATCTAAAAATAAAATCTTTTAAAACAAACCCAGACACAAGTCTTCATCTTCTTGAAGTCTTGACTTGAAGCCTTCTTGACTTGGTCCAAACACCGTGCTAACTCCAAAACTTGACTTTAAATCATTTGTTAAAGCTTTGCACCTACTAAGATCTTGATCATAAATCTGTCACTAATTAAACACAAGATCATTAGTAAACATAACTACATGAGTTGATCATCATCAAAACTAGAGTGATGGGCCTTCAGGCCAACATGTGTAACCTTGATTCTCCTTTGAGAGAACCAGTATATGGCCAGGTTCCTACTGGTTTATGGTTGTATGATCTCGCTTGGAGGAAGAGAAAGGCTCTCTTTGCATGTACCTTGGACATAAAGGTCTTGATCAGAGGTGTAATGTTAACTTGATCATGAGAAGGATCCTTAATCAAGGATAATACTTCTTTAAGAACTTGCCATTGATCGGCATCATGAGTAAATCGCCATCTGAAGTCATGAGGCGGTATGCTCCGTTTGAATAGACTGTTTCTATTACAAACGGTCCTTCCTATTTAGGCTGAAATTTGTCTTTGGTTTTGTGCGTCATAATCATCGGTTGTCTGACGGCTAAAACCAAATCTCCTTTCTGGAAGACTCTTTGTTTGACCTTCTTATTGAAGGCTTTTGAGATTCGAGCTTGGTACAACTCGATATGCTGCTGAGCTTGTAGCCGCTTCTCATCTAGGGCTTCGAGCTCTTGAAGACGCAACCGATCATTGTCCTCTGATGTGATCTTAGTCATTAGAGCAACTCACAATGACGGCATCTGGCTTTCCAACGGGATGACTGCTTCATACCCGTACACTAGGAAAAAAGGTGTATTGCCTGTCGGTGTCCGAACCGTGGTTCGGTATGCCCAAAGACATTCACCAAGCTTTTCGTCCCAATCTCGCTTATTCGAGAAGACGAACTTTTTGAGTAACTTGATGATTGTTTTGTTGAATGCTTCCGCCAAGCCATTAACGGCGGGATTATAGGCAGTCGAAGCTATATTCTGAATTTGGTATTTATCGCAAAACCGATAGAATACTTGGCTTATGAATTGGGGACCGTTATCATGGATGATCCGCCTAGGGACACCAAATCGATGGATGACATGGTGTTTGATGAAATTCACTACATTAGAGGTTTTGACTTCAACCAGTGGTATAGCCTCCGCCCACTTTGAAAAGTAGTCGGTTATTGTCAAGATAAACCGGTGACCTCTTGTCGAAGAGGGGCTAATCGGCCCTACGACGTCTATTCCCCATGCTTCAAATGGCCATAAAGCAACAGTCGGCTGGAGCAACTCCGGAGGCTGGTGTATGAAGTCCGCGTGAATCTGGCATGCTTTACACCTTCGTGCATATTGGATGGCATCGGTTATCATGGTCGGCCAATAGTATCCAAGCCTATGCAACCTGTCTTTGAGTTTTGGGACCTGGCTGATGAGCTCCGCAAATGCCGTCGTGTGCTTTTTCAAGCACTTCCTGCGCCTCTGAATTGAAAAGGTAACGGAGGAGGACACCGTCATATGAACGACGGTAAGCATCTTCAGGGTTGGATCGTAATAGAAACGGAGAGACTTTCGACTAATAGATGCCGCTTCTTTAGGATCGTCTGACAGCAGACCATGTAAGGCATAGTCGATGAGAGGAAATCGTCAATCTCTCGGCTCTAGATCCGTGGAGACATTATAGACTTCTCGGGTTCTCAGCATATGCTTAGAGCATACAAGGTGTCGAGTTGCCACTGTGAGATGATACTCGGTGTCGACTAGCAAGGCTAATGTTGTCGCTAATGCAACAAGAGCGTCCGCCCTGGTATTCTGAGATCGAGACACATGCCCGATGTAGAAACCTTCAAATAGATTAGCCAATTCGATGGCCGTGTAATGATAAGGCACCATATCTTCATGACGGACCTCATATTCACCCTTAACCTGATTGATAATCAGTTTTGAATCGCCATAAGTTTCGAGGTAGCGTACCCCCATTCCATGGGCGAGTTGAAGACCAATGAGCAGAGCATTATATTCTGCTACATTGTTGGAGCATGACTCTGTCAGGGAGAATGCTCTGGTTAGGAGATGATTCTGTGGGGAGATGAACACAACCCCCACTCCGGCCATAATCTTGCCTTTAGGGCCTATTCGTGATGCCCCATCGAAGAACATCTGCCACACTTCCTCTTCTGAGGTTGTGTTAGACTCGAAGACTTCATCTGGAATATCTTCGTGAAGTTTTGAGTGTTCCGGAACTGGATGAGCGGCCAAGAACTCTGCAAGGGCCTGGCCTTTAACCGCCTTCTGTGGGGTAAATATCATGTCATATTGAGACAAAAGAAGCGCCCATTTAGCTAATCTTGAGTTCAATGATCCTGGCTTCGTCATGAGAAGGCGCAAAGGATTTACTCTGGAGATGACATGTATAGTTTGGCCGACCAAATAATGTCGTGTCTTTTGAATGGTGAAGACAAGAGCTAAACACTCTTTCTCGATAGGATTTTAGCGAGATTCTGCTCCTATGAGAGTCCTACTCAGATAATAAATGGCTTGCTCGTGACCATTGTCGTCTTTTTGAGCGAGGAGGGCACCAAGAGAATGGTCTAGAGCTTTCGCATAAAGCAAGATGGCTTCCCTGATGTAGGGGCCACTAAGACTGGAGGCTTCATGCGGTATCTCTTGATGTCTTCATAAGCTTCCTAACAAGCTTGATCCCATACGAAGGAAGCACCCTTTTTCATGAGTCGGGTGAACGGCTGACAGCGGCCTGAGAGATTTGCGATGAACCTTCTGATATATGCAAATCTTCCTTGCAGGCCTCTAAGCTCTTGAGATTCCTCGGTGGATGCATGCTTTGAATGGCCTTAACTTTGTCTAGGTCAAGATGAATCCCTTTTGACGTAATAATGAACCCAAGGAACTTGCCACTTGACACTCCCAGGAAGGATTTTGTCGGGTTCATTTCAGTTGATGAGCCCGCATTATGTCGAACATCATTCTCAGATCGCGAAGATGGTCATCCTTGTTGCGGCTTAATGTCATCGACATAGCATTCCACCGTTTTTCGAAGATGGTCACGGAAGATTGTACTCATTGCCCGCTGATAGGTTGCTCCGGCTTTCTTCAGCCCGAAGGGCATTACGGTGTAGCAGTATACCCCCAAGGGTGTTCGGAACGAAGTATGCTTCTCATCGTCGGGGTACATTTTAATCTGATTGTACCCTGAAAAACCATCCATGAAAGACATTCTTTCGAATCCACAGGTATTGTCAATCATGACATCGGTGATGGGCAGTGAGAATTCGTCTTTAGGACAAGCCGTATTGAGATCACGGTAGTCGATGCAGATCTGTATTTTCCCATTCTTCTTGAGGACTGGAACGATATTAGCAACCTAATCTGGATGTTGTTCCTCCCGAATGAAGCCACATGCAATGAGCTTATGGACTTCGGCCTCAATAGCTCCATAATGTTTGGGCGAAACCGACGTTGTTGCTGCTTGACGGGCTTGGCGTCGGGCTTGATGTTCAGACGGTGCATGGCGACTTGTGGATCGAGTCCGGCATGTCTTCGTAGCTCCATGCGAATACGTCTATATACTCATTTACGAATATTATCAATTCTTCTTTTTCTGTAAGTGATAAGCTTTCACTTATGAAGATGGGCTTAGGGTGATCTTGACTACCCAAGTTGACCTGCATCACCTTGTCTTCAGTCGGTGGCTCGCGCAGTTTGAATCCTTTTTTCCATTGGAGATCTAATTGCTGGGCCCATGGTTCCTTATCAGTAGCTTCTGCAGGCTCCAATTGACTGCTCGAAGTCATATTAACGGTGAGGTTTTCGAACATCATTCCTACACTGACGTCTGAGTCCCACTCGGAGGATGAAGCTGAACGTGATGGAATTGGTTCATCGTCTTTGAATTGAACCACTGCTGACGATGTGGGTGTAACATATCCCAACCCCCTGCGTGTACTATCATAGTAATTTGCAGGCTTCCCTTTAGGCACAAAGTCCGCGTCAAACCGCGCCTTCCTTTTCCAAAATTCAGGCCTTCTCCATGCTTCAGGTCGTATCCCATTTTCTTCATAATATGGATCGTAGGTTGCGCGTAATGGAAGAATTGTGGAGTGTCCGAGTCTGAACTCGAATCTGTGGTTATGGATCCCGTGGTTGGGTTCTACCGAAGATTATCGGTAACTGACCTTCTTTGGACGGAGGGATCACTAGCGTGGCCCCTTCTATAGCCTCCATGGGTGTACTAGATGCACTTGGTTTATGCAAAGGCATGTGCAGAGAGCCATCCGTAATGGATTTAAACAGCCCAACATTCGCAGGATAATCGAAAGAAATATTATCATTAATTACCCATTCACCTTCATCTTCTGAAGGAGTATTACATTGGGGATTATTAAGACATGTTATAATTGGTTCACCAATCAAAATGGCTGGCATGCCTGCTTCAGATTCTGAATCCGCCTCATTGCCGCTTTCATCATCGTCTGGCAATGGTTCTTTGGGTGTTTCACCGGCCTCTTGATACAGGAGAGCGTCAGTGAAATAATTTTCCACCCCTTTGAATGGTTGCTTCTCAGCGAAGACAGTTCGTACTGTCGCTCATCTTCAACATATTTGAAGCACTGATGCAGTGTGGAGGGAACGATCCAGTTGGCGTGGATCCACGGTCGTCCTAGCAGCAAGTTGTATGATGTGTCAGCGTCAATGACATAGCACGTCACTTCTGACTTCAGGCCCCCGATTTGGCAATGGAGTCAAATTTTCCCGAGTGGATGACTACTCCCGGCATTGAAACCGTATATTATAGTGGTGGTTGCGGACAACCTATATAGTGGTATGCTGAGAAAGTAAAGAAGCCTTTTGGGGATGATGCTGAGTGCAGACCCCGGATCGACTTGTACTCTTTCAATGCATGTTGAACCAATGTATCCGGTATAGTACAGAGGTCGATCGTACTTGTTATCTTTGAGAAGCATATCTTCCGCTGTGAAAGTAATAGCGGGGACCTTTGGTTGTGCATGATGGCATTCGGGGCACAGAGACTGAGCGTCATCGTTAGGGATTTCTAGCATGTATGTCAGGAATGATTCTGAATTAGTCAGCGCATCTCTAAGTGATTCTCTTGTCTCTTTTGAGAGATGAAGGAGCTCGTGTATTGTAATACGAGCTGGAATATTGGCCAAATGGGTCAATATGTCAAAACGAAAGGGCGTGTCAAGCCCTGGGCCTGAAGGCTTCTTGAGGACATGGTCGAACCAGACTTCCTTAGGCTTCTCCTTTCCCTTGGTCGGAACCAAAGCAGATGCTGGTACTTGTACTGACGTTGTTTACTGTTGTGTCTCGTCAGTAGCTTTCTCACACTGTTTAAGTATGTTTTTTCGGATCGAGTACCCGTCGGCTGAGGTACATCGGCCTGCGTTGTGCAAGCATGCTTTTCTCCTTCTGAATCACTGAGGGAAGCTGACGTAAGATTGCCGTCGTCTGGCAGGATGGAGATGATATTGCAAGATTTGTCCTTTGACTTGGGCCTCTTTGAATCCCACTGCATGTCTTGGACGAGGTCTGGGTGTACCCACATGACTTTCCCTGTCTTCAGTGTCAAGGGAACAAGACCCCTATTATCTTGAGTTTTAGCTGCAGGATGTTTGACTTCCAGCCGTGGCACAGGGACTGGATAAGTCCCGTCAGGAACTGTGATCTTTGGGGTTTTGCCGAACTCGAGGGTCACCATATTGGCAGTGACTTTCTTCTGTTCTGTCTTTAGTGTCAGGACCCCTGCGTCGATTAAGGCTTGAATTCTGTCCTTGAGGACATAGCACTTGTCGGTAGGATGGTGAATCATCCTGTGGTAGAGACAGTATTTGGGGTCATTTGTGCGTCCTATTTCATTGGGACGCCGAGCATCTAGCAGCTTCATTTTATTCCCTTTGTGGAGCAAATGAAATATCGTGACTACCTGATCGTCTCTGAAAGAGTACTGTTTTGGAGGAAACTTAGACTCCTGATTATTGAAGCCGCTCTTCTTGGCTTTCGACTGTACGTCCCCTGATAATTCAACGGACATAGTCTCCTTCCCTTTGGCTTGAGAAGACTGCGCCATGTCGCTACGTCCTTTGTTGTTCATACCCCATTTGCTTTTAGGGGTAGAGGGTTCGAACTTTTTAGCCGACTTTTCGGCTATCTCAGCTTGTTCGACCAGTTCTTTCCAGGTATGGGCTTTGACAGCCCCCATGCGAAGCTCTACTTGGTCTAAGAAGTTGTGCCTGCACGTCTGTAAGAGCATGGGTAATGGCATCCCTGCTGAGCACATCAAAGACAAGTTTCTGAATCGCTCAATATAGTCACGGACAGATTCGCCCTTCTTCTGCACGGTGGAGAGGAGCTTGTCCATGGTTACCTCGGTATCGTCCTCATAGAAACGAGAAAGGAATCGGGTTTCCAGGTCGATCTAAGAATTGACAGAGCCCGGAGGGAGACTTCGGAACCAGTCGAATGCTACCCCCTTTAAGGTGCCAATGAACAGTCTAGCCATGATGGCGTCATTATCTATAACATTACCGGTTTGAGACCGGAAATAGTAGATGTGCTGGTTTGGCGAGCTCTTTCCATCATAGGTATGCAATGTTGGTGGTTTGAACTTCGGTGGGTATGGCACTGAATCCCACTCCAACGGGTAAGGACGAACTGTCTCTATTTTCTTTAATTCATCCCTCTGAGCTAGGGATGCAATTTGAACTTGGAGGCCCTTAAGGACTTCAGCGTCTAAAGAAGAACCCTGCTTGGATTTCTCCATCTTTGGCTGATCATTGCTAAAATGTTCCTCCTCATCATGATTGCTCCTGGCATCATTGTCATTGCGATTATTGAGGAGTTGAGCAAGCATCTGTTGAATGTTGTCCAGAGTTTCTTGCTGGGTCTTGGAAGTTTGCTCCTGAGCTTCCAAACGTCGACGGAGGTCGTCGTTAACATTATCAGCCATGTTGACTGATGCTCTGTCTGTTCGCACTGAGCTAACTGTCGCTGAAGAGGCGTACCCACTGTCTTCGTCTTCTTCATCCGATGGTTGGAGTGCTCTCCTGGGCTCCGGTGAGGCTAGGGCCGTTGAGGAAGAAGGCTGTTCATAACTGTAGGGTATCGCCACCCTAGATCTGGTGTTTTAGAAAATACCCTCTTCATGCACCAAGACTTCGCCTAATCCTGAGCTGTAATCTGGATCTGGGGAGCTGTAGAGGGTGTCGTCAGATGCTTGTCTTCCCCTGAGCAGCTCTCGTCCCCTTTCGGTCATGTTGACGGATGCAGAGGGTAGATCTCGCGAGATGCTCCTTTTATGATGTTTTACCGGGGCCTGTACCGATAGTCAATCAAAAACTGATCGTCGTCCTGGAGGAGTGGCGGAGATTGGTCCCAGCCGGCAATGGACCGAGTGGAGTGTCACCAGCTGACATCTCACTTGTTGACAACAGGAAGAAGGGGTTTGTTTATCAAGAATTCCTTTAGGTCAGACCCAGTTGGGCCTAAACAATCCAGCGCAGAGGCTCTTTTGGATCGCGCATAGGACGATGTCTTGCTCCTTTTATCCCCGCAGAGGGGATTAGCACTGAATAGTGTTTCAGTTCTAGCTTCGCCACAAAGTGCGAGCTTAGCGTCTGACGAACTGGAGAGCGGAGCACGCTGTGGTGCTTTACCCGCTATGCTGCTGCGAAGGCGATTAGCCTTGGATAGTATTTTGGCTGTAGCTTCGCGGCGATGAACCATGCGCGTACGCTGTGGTACAGTAGCTTCGCTTATGAAAACGAGGCTGGCGCAAGGTGTTGCTGCTGTTGAACTGGGCGACGGTATGATTGCCGTCGTGACTTCACGGCTGGCAGCATTGTTGGAGCAGACAGGCATCTTGCCTTTTTCTTCACGAGAGAGGCACAGTTTTGGCGTAGCTACGCCTGAGGCTTCGGCCAGAGTCTTCTGTTTAGGCCTCCACATCCGCTTTGGCAGAGGATACTTAGGTTCGCAAGGAACCTGATTAGCCACACGCGAGGCTGAAGGGTGTTGGCAGAATTCTGCTCCTGATTCTGTTCTGAAACCTTAGCCGTAGAGACTTTCCTATGCTTTCGTGCATGAAGCATTAGACCACCCCCAGAGAGGACTTCTTCAAATTTTTCTTGGTCGAAGTGAACGACAAGGTTCTCAAAAGTGAAGGACTTGGACTGCGGGCGTGCTTCCTTGTTGCGCCAGAGAACCGCAGTAGGTTCGGAGAGAACCTTATCCGTCTCCGCAGAGACTTTCCTTGAAGATTTAGCCAGAGAGGCTCTGGCTGTACCGGCTTTTCTAAATTCAGAGTTAGACCTGAAGGTCTGTTCGTCGCATTGCGACACTTGATTCTCGGCAGTGGAGAATTTAATCCCCAGCGGAGTTGCCATCTTGTTTTCCATTGATTTGCAAAGGAGAAAACTTACAATAAAAAGTTGAGGAGCTAAATTATAAGTATTCTTAAAAAGATTACAAGTAGATCTCCTCAGAGATTCTGGAGAAGTGTGCCGATAGGAGTCTGGTCAGCGCGCGACTACTTTGTCCCTTTGACGATGCGAGCGATGAGATTCCCTTCTCGCCTGGTTCGGAGAATCGGAGAATCAGAGAACAGAAGGTTGGTAGAACCCTCTTGCTACTTCTCAAAACCGCCTTCAATTAGGAATTCCTTCTCACCTGGTTCCGGAGATTCCTTGAGAAGAAGGTATTAGGGTATCAACACCCTGATTAGAGAAGTAATTCTCTAAAAAGTCTCTGAATTCAAGGACGCACGGTGCGTTGTGAAGAAGTCTCTGCTTGTGGAGTCTTTGTTTGCGCCTATGCCTGATCTCTATTTCTGGAGGTCCTTTCGCGCTCTCCTCCCTCCTTGTGCCCCTGGTGGGCTATTTATAGGGAGAGCAAGGGTATAATCGTCCCTTGAAAACATAGAAACAGATTGAATCAAATCTGTTTAAATCTGAAAAGTAGCATTGCTGCGGGGCTAGGATCAGCTTCTGCGAAGCTAGAAATGGCAGGTCGGTTTATCCTCCTGATCTGTTTTGATCTTTTCCATATCGTTGGAGGATTTTCCCTGATCTTCTTACTCGTTTTAGAAGAGTCAAGAGATTATGGCAATCAACTGCCAAATTTGATCTTAGATTTGATCTTGATTGGATTTGATCTTGATCCAAATTAGATCTGATCTCATCTGGAGATTTGATTGGTCAAAGGTTGACCATAGCAGACCAGCAGCGGCGCTGCCCGCTTTGAACTCACAGCGGAGCTAGAGGCAGTATCTGGCGAAGTCAGAAGAAGGTTTCTTCGACGGAGCTAGATGTCATCTGTTGCGAAGCTACCATATACCCTTTCTGCGCAGTTGCATGTGGCTTCAGGCGAAACTGACTCTCTCTGCGGAGTCACGCTTCAGCAGTTCAGGCAAAGCTATAAGTTATCTTCCTGGCAGAGCTTTGAATGGCTTCAAGGCGAAGTTGGATGATCTTAGCCTCTCAGGCGAGGCTATCCCTTTGGGCTCATGTGATGCTAAGTGGTAGCATCCTAGACCTGCTGAAGTCTGTTTAGAGGCAATCCGGGCTTACTGTCTTCTTGATGGTTCAGTGGAGTCCAGGTTGCTTCCTTGTCCCTCGGAGATGGGTGAAAACTGGTCGTCAGCTTGTCTGTCACTCGTCTTTTGTAAATGTCAACAAGTTTAGACATTGTTTGGGCCAGTAAGAATCTTGTCTTTTTAAGTGTCAACAAGAATCAAATACATAGTTGACCTACAAAGCGGGGAAACCTAAAACGAGGCGAGGACACTTGCCTAAAAAGTCTTCGGAAAATTGCTGTACATTCGGAATCCCAGAAACTCGAGCACATGCACCAATATATATTAATATATATATATATTATATATAATATTTTATGAGAGAAAAAAGTTAGAGAGAAGGAGACTAGAGAGAGAAAGAAAGAGTTAGAAAGAGAAAGGGTTATAAAGAGAAAAAGAGAGAGAGCTAGAGAGAAAGTAGAGGAGAGAGAGAAGAACCCGAATTCGAGAGAGAGCAGGAGAGATTAAGCAAGAGAAAGCATGAGAGAGAGAACCCGAATCAGAGAAAGCAGGAGAGAGTAAGCAAGAGAAAGCATGAGAGAGAGAGAAAGAGGAAATAGTGAGACAGATGCAAGAGAGTGAGAGACAGGAGAGAGAGAGAAGAGAGGAGGCAGTAGCCCCCTCTAGCTCAGCTCATGGCCAGGGCCAGGGGTCCTGGCCGCGGCTGCAGCCAGGGGGCACCAAGGGCGGCGCCGTTGGCCAGGGATGGCCGCGCCGACCACCCAAGGAGGGGAGAGGGGAGAGTGAAAAACACCTAGAGGGGGGTGAATAGGTGTTTATGCTAATCAAGAGATCTTTTAAAAATAAGTTAAGATGTATGATGCAAGCGGTCACTCAAAACAAAAAATTGAAGCCGAATTTCCTGTGAAGGACTCTAGAAATTCTCCTCTTTAATTCCTCTAGATTATGAGTTGAGGTGCTTAATTGCTTCCTTGTTGATATGAGTATAGACCGAAAATGCAAAAGGATGAAATGAATGCAATATTGAAAAACAAGGCAAGTAGTATCACAAGTATAAGAATGTAAAGAAATAATGAGCAAGAAGAAATTAATCACAAACACAAGGGAATTTGTTTCGAGGTTCGAGCCACTACTCTACGTCCCCGCCTTCACCACTATGAAGGATTTCTACTTAATCCACAAAGAAAACTTCTACACAGGAATCTTACACCTAAGGGATCACAACTTGGTGTACACAAAATCGGAGTACCCAACTCCAACAATCTATCCTCTACACAAGAGGAACCACAACTCAAAGGAATACAAATCACTTGGTGATTTAGGAAGACCACAAACACTCTCTTACAACTTCTTATAGAGTGGAGTATACTTTTTGGCTCAAGAAGTAAAGTGAGAGAAAATTTTCACAAGCAAAAGATTTGAAAGGCTTAAAACCAACTGAAAAATTTTGCAATAGAAAGAGCTTTGAAAATGGAAAGTAAAGAAACACTTCTTCTCTTGAAAACACTTGAAACTTGGATATTTTTCTTATCCAAAATCAAAGACCCATGACCTCTATTTATAGGCAAAGCATAAATACCATTCATAAGTGATACCAGGTCATTAGGGGTGAGTTTAGCCACTAGGAAACAATAAATAGCCGTTGAAATCCATAAAAAATAAAACAGATCCAAAATAGAGCCGTTAGTGTCAGTCTGGATAGCTGCCAGTCGACCGGCAAGCCACTTGGCAAATAGCTGTTGGCTCCGGTCGACCGCCCGGTCGACCGCCAGGCAAAATAAAAAGAGAATTTTGAACTGCCGGTCGATCGGGCCGGTCGACCGGCACAAACAAAGAGTGAGGCCCATGCAGTCGGTCGACCGTAGGGGTTGACGGTCGACTGACCCGGTCGACCGGCAAACGTGCACAACATGCACGCCCGAGGCCAAAAGGCCCGGTCGACCGTTAAGGCCTGAAACAGTGACGGTCGACCGGCCGGTCGACTGTAATGGCCTAAAAAGGAATTTAAACAGATTTTTGAACTTAGAAATATTTTTAAAATATTTTGAGTTGGTTTGAGGTTTATGTACCATAGTATAGGAAATAAAATACATGTTCTAAACTTGATATAAAAATTTGGAAAATTATGAAACATGTATAATATCAAACATGCTCAAAAATCAAAACTTGTATTTTGGAAAATTATATTTTTGTGTGTGTAACTTCTTGAGCACTACTATCATATCCTCGCTCTTTAACATACTAAATTCTTATAAGGGTCTAGGAGACTGCAAGATCTTCAATCGGGCTTTTCCATTTGCATCGTTGAGTTTCTTGAATTCTTGATCCCGTATTTGAGTCAGCTTGAGTCAACACCACCTTCCTTTAGGAGAAGAAACTTCTTGTATCCTAAGAACCCTGAAATAATCTTAAACACTTAAGCTTGATTAGTACAAATAACTATATATGTTTTGTGATCATCAAAACTCTAAAACCGGGTGATTGTAACCTTGGGCCAACAGAGAGGTGTTACGATTTTTATGGTGTTGATGGATTGTGGTGGGGATGTTGATTGGGTGGTGGATGTTAAAATTGAAGGAGATGGGCGGACGAGAAGGAGTAGAGAGTTGTGGTGGTGGATTTGGGAATTTAGAAGGTGATGGTGGAGGTGAGATGATGAAGATGAGATGATGGTATTGATGGTGGATGAAGGAGGAGGAATTGGTGGTGGATTTTGGTGGAATTTGAAGAGAAAGAGGATGGGGGTGAGGGTTGTGGTGCCGGAGGTGGGCGGCGTCGGGCCCAAGGCGGCGGCGGCGGCGTTCTCAGGAAGAAGAGGAAAAGGGGGAGAGGAAAGAGGGGGAGAGAAAGAAAAAAAAAAGAAAACGGAAAAGAGAAGGAAAAAGGAAAGAAGAGATTGAAAGGGAGTGATGGAGGGGAGGGGTATTTAATTAAGGGGAGTGGGTCGGCACGTGGAGATGGGGGAAAAGAAAAGAAAAGAAAGAAAGAAATGAAAAGATTTTGAAAAATAATAATATTATAATAATATCAGAACATATCGACTATTCCTGAAAAATCCCCAAAAATACAAAATGTAGAAAACATCACCCTAAGGAATAAAATGAAGTCAGTTTTCAAAAATAAAATCTCATTTTCAAATTAAAATTTCTAGAATCAACCAGCGATACTAGCTGACACCAAATCCAGCCGAGTTTTGATAAATTTAGAAAATTCTCCAAAAACATTAATGTAGAAAATATGATTTTAAGAAATAATATGAAAGCAAAAATCAGAAATTCAACTCCAATTGTAAATTAAAATTCTGAGAATCGACCAGTGATACTAGTTGACATCGATTTTGAAGATTTTGCAATTTAATTCAGAAAAATTTCAAAAAATCATAGAAAATCTAAAATATTATAAAACGATATTTGAAACTGAAATTGTCCAAATCTGACTACCAGAAAGATCAAATCGAGCAATATACTTGGATCGAGTCCCCGGCTTAGGGCTAACTCCGAGTTAACGATCTGAATCCAATGCAAAATGATTGCATAATTATATATAAAATAAAAAAATATAGGAAGTAAATTCAAAATATGATCGAGAATCTAAATACATAACTAGGTAAGTATTCTACGAACGGGATGTTACGTTCTATCCACCTTAAAAAATTTCGTCCTCGAAATTTCAATAAGGGGAAAGATGAACCTAGGAAGGACAGGAATGAGGTTATGCTAATTAAGATATGACTAACTAAGAGCAACGTTCACAACCGGTTGATCGATAACTCTGGGCCTAGACGTCCTCTGCACTTCTTACCGTATAATTATTCAGACGGTGCCATATCAATATAGACCTGAAAACTGTTAATAAGAGAATTCTACTAGAAGAAGATAGTTAAGATTCTGAATGGTTGAATGGACTACCCGGTCTTTATGAGAGTGATAAGATAAGATGAATATAAGAAAAGTCTTTTAACTTCCCTGAAGACTTATAACAAGATTGCGATATGAATCATGTGTCTATGTCCGATATAATAGTAACTGGAATACCATATAGCTGAACTATCTCTCATATAATAATTTGCTAGAGCTTCTGTACACTGACTCATTCAGAATAATATAAAATAGACTGACTTTGAAACTGGCCAACTTTCGCTGCTTGAATTCTACTAGAATCGACGGAGATTACTTCTCTCCAATAGACGAGACCTCAAAATATGATACTTACCCATTCAGAACTTACACTACTCTATGTGCATGAAGTTGTTTCCGATGAAGAGTCTGTAATAAGATTACTTGATTTTCTGTCTGTTCTCTGCCACTCTAAAAATAGATCATAATATTGTAAATAAAGAAAACCCAATAACTGATCGTAGATACATAAATGAAGAACAACCGATAATAATGAGTTTTGAATACTAGGAGCTGATAACTCTGAAAGTCATAACCAAGAATATATAACTATTTTCTAAATGTAACTCGGCTATAAATGAAATACTTAAAGAATATCCAAGCCCTGCCCGGTAAGCCGAATAGATCATCGAGAAAATTATGACAAGCTTGTTCAGACATAGTAAGAAATCCTGGTTCATTAAATCCATGAAAACATGTTAGGTGGGAGAATCCAGAGAATAAGGCTAGAGTGCTAAACACTGTCAGAACTAGCCATGAGTGAAGCAAAATCTAGGTGGGGCCATTGCATAACACAACACCAGACGCTAAATACTAGGGTGTGGCGGAGCTAACGCTCTGCTAGACTCGCACTTGGCGAAGCTCACGTGACAAAGTCAGTGCGTAACACATCGCTAAATGTTAAGTGCAACAAGGCCAACGCCTGATTGAGCTCTCATGGCTAGAATGTGACTCTCGATTGGCGAGGCTAGCGAAGTCTGTAACTTATCAAATCGATGAAGATTGCAAAGTATTGTGGCTCTGAGCTCAGTGAAGTCGATAGGAAATATCATGATTGCTTCGAGAATACCATAGAAAATACAATAGCTCTGCCTAACAAAAGTTCTGAATATGGGAATTTGTTTCTTACTGACACTCTTCGTGTAGTAATGCAGTCTATCTGATTACATACATTATAACTACCTTACTTTCTGTACTAATCCTCACTTTCTGTGCTAATGCCTAAAGAATGCCCATATACATATAGAATGTGGAGCCGAAGGACAGTCTAATATAAGATAATACGATGCACTAGGATCGAAGAATACTGGAATAGGATGAGAACGAACTACATCTGACCTGCCGCAACCTCACTAGTTTACCCATATCTTAAGTTGGTATAAAACTACGAAAACTAGAATAGGAAAAAGTGGAAGAGATATGGGAATCAAAAGAAGGACGATTAAGAAGAAATAGATAACTCTACACTTGTAGTTGGATTGTATAATAAGGACTCATGCACACCAGTTGCAAATTTCATTACCATTAATTTGCTGACTGGTTGTACTGTGGATGTGAGAGCCTAGGCTCTGATGTCACTTTGTAACCCCTCAATCTCACGGGTACAAAAATGTTACTGCAACATATATACGTCGGTCGAAAATACCCTCACATATATATGCTAAGTATCAGTACAGGCAAAAATTAGAGAACAAAAGTATGTGATGCATTATACATTCTAACAAAGGAGTACAATTACAAAGTTATCAGAGGATGTGATATAATATTACAAGAATATTGCATCACTGATAGGTGCAAATGCGAGAATACTAAGAGATATATAAATATGAACAGTACAAAAGATACTCACGAGTTACACAAGAAAAACTCGAGAGATGAGCAGGGGGCCCTGGAAGGATGGGGCTCCAGAGGGTTTGCCGATAATCCACGCTTCCTCTGCGCATCTCTGATCAGCAACCAGAAGAATCCACAAGCTTCAAGCTCCGAGATCTGAATATGCAGGTTTAGAGGAGTCAGAACTCCCCAACGAGTGGAGTGGTGAATGCCAAATGGTGTGCTTAGATAAGCACACGTGTATTGATAAATCTGAGTCAAAGAGCGTGTATTGAAAATCGTGTCGTGAGCATAATCTTATAGGAGCAAGTAAGAAGGAGGCAAGTATACAAGCCCAAATTACCGATCCGTGAGGTTAGTACGTCGAAGGAATAATCCAAATAAGGAAACTCTCATATATATACCATATATACCTCACGTCACTGTATCCTGAGTTCATATAAGCTGGGTTGACTCCTAAACTACGAAAACATCATAAAACTTATAGAAAACCGATAACACCAAATGCAGGCAATAAAACCTACAAAAAACTGATAACACCGAATGCAGGCAAAACCAGCTGTATAAGCTCAGATTACGACTTCATGAAACAAGTACGCCGAAGGAATAATCCAAACAAGGAACCTTCATCTATATACCTTTATCCCATGTCACTGTAATCTGAGTGTATACAACTTGAATTGCAAAATAACACAACGATTATTAATTAGCATCTTATTATTATTATTACTCGCCCGACCCTATATCTAAGTTGTTGGCCCAATGGCCCATCACTCTAGCTTTGATGATGATTAACTCATGTAGTTATAGTACTAATGACCTTGTGTTTAAATTAGTATTAGATATTTGATCAAGATCTTAGTTGGTGTTTAGCTTCAACAAAGGATTTCAAGTCATAGTTTTGAGCTAGCACGTGCTGATTCAAGAGCTCACGCATCAAGATTGCATCAAGTACTCAAGTGGAGTCCAGCTCATTGGATCATGTTTTGGACCAAGTCAAGAAAGAAGAAGAAGAATTTCAAGTGATGATTTTCAGAAGACTTGTGTCAGTTTATGTTTGTAAGTGTCAAGATTTTATTTTTAGATAAAATGTAATGGATAAATTAGTTGATGGATTGCTCAAGTTTTATATAAACTTACACACAAGATTTACATGTATTTTCATAAGTGAGTTTTCATTTTGGAAAATACCGTTTTGGTTTTTAAGCTTAGAAATATACATGTGTTTTATCAAAACTTATTTTAGAGCTTATTGTCAAAAACATAGATATTTCATCATACATGTGTAGTGGATCATATCCATACACACTAAGCTTTAAAAGTGTTTAGAATATCTTGCTTTTGTACTTGGAGGAGTTTTGGAAAAATCGGTTTTCAGTTTGGAAAAATCGTTTTTGAAAAATACAGATTTTTGTTTAAGATAAAATTTCTATATTATAAAAATAGTTCAAAATGTTTGTAAATGTTTTGATTTTTACTCAAACATATTTGTATATCAAAGTAAAAAAATGAACTTATTTTTGTAGAATTTATGAGAATTAATAAGAATTTATTGAAGGTAAAAAGACTGAGTTTTAAATCCCTAAAAACTTGTTTCTGGCCTTCTGCCGATCGACCGCACGGTCGATCGTGCCAGAGGTCGGTCGACCGGCTGGTCGACCAACGTGCATAAACATGCACGGATGTTTGGCTGGAGGATCGGTCGACCGCCAGAAAGCTCTGCTCTCTGAAAATGGCCCCAGTCGACCGGGCGGTCGACCGACAGAGAGCTACTGCTCTCTGTATCCAGGCCACGGTCGACCGGCCGGTCGACCGCTGGCACAACGGTTACAAATCTGACCGTTGGTCAGTCGACCGGGCGGTCGACCGACAGCAGACCAGGCTGCTGAGTTGGCCTCCAACGGCCACATTTTTGAAGCCTATAAAGGGGCTTCTCTTGGACTATTTTCTACAAGATTTTAAGTGAGTTTTCAGGATAATTTTTTCTACACTTCTAAGTGTTTATCTTCATTTATTTAGAGCCAAATACTTCCATATCAAAAGGACAGTTTTTGAAGAGTGTTTTGTAAAAGAGATTTCTTGAGTTTTTCACCACCAAATCAATCCTAGTTTTTCTCATACATACTTGAGCTTTCCTTTGCCATATCTATCCTATAAGAGAGTTGTTGTGAGAGTGTTTTTATGTGATCAAAGTGTTGTGATCACCAAAGTGTTCTTTCTTGTATTTGAGGAGGCAGACTTGCAGGTTTGCGTTGTTTCGAGTTCTATAGTGAGAGCTCAGTGTAGAGGTGCAGCCTTGGCAAGCTAGTGTGCTTGCGGTGTGTAGTTCTTGCGGGAACAAGAGAGGGACTAGTGAGTCCAAGGAGTTCTAATGTGAACTCGTTGAAGTTGTTGCGACACCGAGTGATCCGGTGTGATCGATTTATAGTGGAAATCCTTCATAGTGTTGAAGGCGGGGACGTAGAGTAAGGGTGCTCGAACCTCGAAACAAATCTCCCATGTTTGTGATTGTTCTCTCTCTCTCTCTCTATCTCTCACTTGTGTTTATATCTTGCATGCTCTTATTGTTCATATTCATTACTTGCTTGATATACTTGTGCTTAACTTGATATATGCTTGGGGATTATTTGCTCACACTTGTATTCAACCAAGAGAGCCATAGCGCCACCTCAACTCTTATCTAGAAGGATCTTGAGGAGATAGTCAAGAGCCCGTCACCGGGAATTCGGCTACACTCTTAGGTTATACGTTGTGTGTTTAGCTTAAGAATTTTAGTTTGCATAAATAGTTTTAATTTTGCATTAATTCATCATTAGATTAGCTAGTCACCTATTCACCCCCCTCTAGGTGATTTCATAAGTATGTGTACGGCTTATGTTCCATCCCACATACATCATATATGAGTAAGTCGAGATTGTTATTGAAAACTGATGATGAAACCAATGTGTTATGTTTATAGTGGGTCCCGTACATACCCGGGAGCATGGCCCAGGATGTTCTGGTGCTGACTCGGAACCTGCTGCTAGGCAAACAGGAAGATGGGTCTTATATTACGCCCATTCAGGAATGCAGCAAAAGGTAGGGAGCCAGCGCTTCCCTCGGACACCTAGAGGCCCTCAGGTAGATCCGGAATTCTAAGTTGAACAACATACCTAATACCACTGTAAACATATTCATCACTTGAAGTCCATCATCCTTACCCGATATAAGTTGTCCTTTTTATAATTTATTAGATAATTATCAGTGTACGGGAATGAGCAGGAGCATGTCAGGAATGTCAGGAGTACAGGGATATCAGGAGTACAGATTGTACTGGCATATATCAGCATGAGAGCCCGGAGGCTAACGCAACCCGGAGATTGGGAATAGAGAGCCCGGAGGCTAAACGCAACCCAAAGGCTGGGTATAGTACCTGCACGAGATGTTAGCACCATACGAGCACACATATCAACATGATAATAACTAAACTACCATAGAGTTCAGAAGCCCGGAGGCTGTGTGTAGAGTTCAGAGGCCGAGTAGAGAGCCCAGAGGCTATACGACTACGAAGGGTCGACCACGCATGATATAAAGCAGAAATAATATACATCGCAGGCATGATATATGTATAAGAAATAAACTACCCTAGTACAAACATTCATCATAGGCATGTACACGTACAATCCTAGGCACTCGGCTATATACAAATACAGATATACATGCGAACGAATACAAATACAATCAAATACAGAATCAAATACATAGTCGACCCGACAAAGCTGGGAAACCCAAAATGAGGCTAGGTCGGCTGCCTTAAAAGTCTTCAGAAAATCGCCTTAAATCTGGAATCCCAGAAACTCGAGTACATGCACTAATATATTAATATATATATAATATTTTATGAGAGAGAAAAGTTAGAGAGTGGGAGATTTAGAGAGAGAAGAGAGAGCTAGAGAGAGAAAGGGTTCTAGAGAGAGAAAGAGAGGCTAGAGAGAAAGTAGAAGAGAGAAGAACTCGAATTAGAGAGAGCAGGAGAGATAGAGAGAGAATAGGAGAGAGAGAGGAAATAGATAGACAAATAAGAGAGAGAAAGTGAGAGAGATAGGAGAGAAGAGGCAGCAGCCCCCTCAGGCTCAGCTCATGGCCAGGGCCAGAGGACCCTGGCCCGGCCATGCCCTGGCCGCGACCACTGCCAGGGGACACCCGGGGCGGCGCCGCCCCTAGTGCCCCTGGCAGCGACAAGCTGGCTACCCAAGGAGGAGGAGAGAGGAGAGGTGTTGGGGTTTTTGTGGTGTTGATGGGTAATGATGATGAAGATGATGGATTATGGTTGGGATGTTGATTTGGGTGGTAGAATGTTAAAATTGAAGGACATGGGAGGGGAAGGAGTAGGGAGTTGTGGTGGTGGATTTGAGAATTTAGAAGGTGATGGTGGTGGTGAGATGATGAAAATGAAGTTGATGGTGGATGAAGGAGGAGGAATTGGTGGTGGATTTTGGAGAATTTGAAAAGGAAGAGGATAAGGTGAGGTTGTGGTGCCGGAGGTGGGTGGCGCCGGGCCCAAGGTGACGGCGACGGTGGCATTCTCCAGGAAGAAGAGGAAAAAGAGAGAGGAAAGAGGGGAAGAGAAAGAAAAGAAAAAAGAAAAAGAAAAAGAAAGAAAAAGGAAAGAGAAAGATTGAAAGGGAGTGATAGAGGGTGGGGTATTTAATGAAGGGGAGTGGGTCGGCAGGTGGAGGGGGGGGAAAGAAAAGAAAAGAAAGAAAGAAAGAAGTGAAAAGATTTTGAAAAATAATAATATTATATAATATAGAAAAATATCGATTGTTCCAGAAAATATCCAAAAATACTTAGAGGTAGAAAATATCACTATGAGGAATAATATAAGTCAGTTTTAGAAATAAAATCTTGTTTTCAATTAAAATTCCTAAAATCAACCAGCGATACTGGCCGACAACAAATCCGACCGAGTTTTGATAAATTTAGAAAATTCTCTAAAAATATATTAATGTAGAAAATGTGATTCTAAAAAATAATGTGAAAGCAAAAATCAGAAATTCAACTCCAATTGTAAATTAAAATTCTGAAAATCGACCAACGATATTGGTTGACATCGATTTTGAAGATTTTCCAATTTAATTCAAAAAAATTCTAGAAAATCATAAAAAATCTAAAAAAAATAAAAAAAATGATGTTTGAAACTAAAATCGATCAAATCTGAATACTGAGAAGATCAAATCGAGCAATATACTAGGATCGAGTCTCTGGCTCAGACTAAGGCTGACTCCGAGTTCACGATCCAGATTCAATGCAAAATGATTGTATGAATATACATAAAACAAAATAAATACAAGAAGTAAATCAAATAAATACAGAAAGTAAATTATAAAAATGATCGAGAATCTGAATACGTAACTAGGTACGTATTCCGAGAGGGTGTTGCAATTTGTATGTGGCCAAGTACCTAGGATTTCATGTATTAGATCTGTGAGGAATGTCGTATTAGTGTAGCTACCTTCCTGTACATATACCATGCCTGTGATGTATTATATTACTACTTTATACCATGTGTGGATGACCTTTCGTGGTTGTTGAGCCTTCGGGCTCTGTGCTCAGCGTTCGGGCTTCACAACTCTACGGTAGCCTAATTATTATCACGTTTATATGTGTGCTCATATGGTACTAACATTGTAGGTACCCTTGTACAGACTCTGGATTTCTTTTCACTCCCGAGATGGCTACCCAATAGGTTTTAGGCCTTGCACCTTTATGGGTTTCGTGGTAGCTATCAAGAGTGCGCTTAGACCCCGGGCATATTCTAGCGTTCGGGCTCTCGCCCACTTCCTCGAAAGAGACGGTCTATCATGCTCCACCTAGTAGGCATGCTTAGCGCTCAGTGCTTTGTCATTAGATTCTTCTGGGTGAAACTCTGCCAGATTATAGACTCGCATTTTAAGTTGAGTCGTCCTAGTAGCTCCGTCAAGCGCTTTAGTGAATAAACATTGTTTGCTGTCCGTGCCTCCGGCTTGCTTAGCTTCACTTGGATGTTCATTTGCTTGTTAATTGCCTGCTTGACAGTTTATCTTTTCTTATATTAATAGTTGTGAAGAGTTTGAAATCTTACTTATACAATTTTTCAGAGACTGCATGGCTTTTTGGTATTCGTACTGATCTCTTATATCGGTATTGTTTTCCTGTATCACTTGACGTGCTTTCACTTGATGTACTAACAGTTACTGTGCTATCTCTTGACACCTGCCTAATATCACCTGACCCCTCTTACGCTATCACCTGACATCCGACATGACATTGTTGTCTCTTGATATGGGAATGATGACCTGGCATCTTGATATATCCAGATATATTCTAGTACAAACCGTACTCTTGATATACATGTACTCATGATACTCATGACTTGTTTCTGCTCATTCCGTAATCTGATAATTATCTAATAAACTATAAAAGGGACAACTTACATCGGGTCAGGGGAAACTGATGGATATCAATATATGTTCATGTTTACAGTGGTATTAGGTATGTTGTGCAACTAAAACTTTCGGTTTGACCTGAGGGCCTCCATGTGACTGAGGGAAGCGCTGGCTCTCTATCTTCTTGGTACCATCCTAAAAGGCATCCTATAAGACCCTCCTGAATGCCTGGCGTTAGGTTCCATCCTCCAGTAACGGAACAATCCTGGGCTGTGGTCCGGGTATGCACGGGACCCACTGTAAACATTGTTTGTTGATACCCTTTTGGTTTCTAATAACAACCTTCCTTTACTCAGATGTGGATATATGTGTGCTGGGATGCTAGTCCACATACCTAGACATCTTAGTAGGATAAGTAATAAGATGCCAATTAATAATCTGTTGTGTGTTTTACAATTCGGGTCGTATGGACTTAGTTTACAATGATGTGAGATATATCGTATATAGATGAGGGTTTTCTTGTTTGGATAATTTCTTCGACGTACTTATCTTATGAAGCTGTAAACTGGGTTGTACCGCTGGTTTTGCCGTATTTTCTTTAATCCGATTTTTCTTTGAATTTCTGATTTTATTATTATTATTACCATTATTATATTATATGTATACATCCTGGCTTACCACTTGTGTTCTATTCCTCTCGTCTCCTATTATTATCATGTTATACCATGCATGTTCCTTGCTTGATATCGCTTACTATCTCTCTGTCTACTCCTGTATGTCTGTGCTCATGATACGATTTTCAATACATGCTCTTTGACTCAGATTTATCGAACATGTGTACTTATCTATGCACGCCATTTGGCATTCACCACACCACTCGTTGGGGAGTTTCTGACTCCCCTAGATCCGCATGTCCAGATCCTAGAGCTTGGAGCTTGTGAATTCTCTCAGTTGCTGATCAGAGATGCACAGTGGAAGCGTAGATCATCAGCAGACCGTCTGAGCCCCTATCCTTCCAGGTCCCCTGCTCGGCTCTCGAGTTTTCCTCTTGTGACTCGTGAGCATCTTTGTATTGTTCATACTTGTATATCTCTTTGTATTCTCGCATTTACGCCTATCGGTGATGTAATATTCTTGTAATATTGTGTCACATCCTGTAATAAATTTGTACTTGTACTCATGTGTTGAATGTATAATGCACCACGTGTTTTCGTACTCTGATTTTTGCCAGTACTGATTGTTAGCGTATATATGTTAGGGTTTTTTTGACCTACGTATATACGTTGCAGTAACGTCTCCGTACCCCACGGGATCGAGGCATTACAAAAATACTGATCTCAAGGAGAAAAACGTGGAGTACACCAAGGAGATCAAAAAGAAGCCAAGAAAGAGAGGAGCAAGGTGAAGGTGCATAGAGATAATGTAATACTCTTGTAATTTAGGTCTAGATTAAGGAGAAATGTGAGTACTCTTGTTGCATCAAGAGGAATATTAAATCTCTTTGTATCAAGTTATTAATAACAACTTCTCAAGTTTCTCTCCAAGTGAACGTAGGCCAAGTTTGGGCCGAATATGTTAAATCCTCATGTTCTTTCTTTTTGCTCTTTTGTCAAGATATTTCTCGTTTGCTTTATAATAAGTTTTTTCTTTCACAGGTATACTCATATTGCCAAGCCATACGTCGATCCCAGGAGTAATAATTAGTATCATAGCATATCAAATTTGCAACAATTAGTATCAGAGGTAAAGGTTGACGGAGGATAGTATGTCAAAAATAGGAAGTTCTACGACAAAGTTCGAGGTTGAGAAGTTCAATGGTAAAGAAAACTTCGGCTTATAGAAAAAGAAGGTGAAGGCATTACTGGTGCAGCAAGGTTTCACAAGACCTTACAAGATAAGTCAGTAACCTATAGGTACGTCAAATAAGGATTGAGAAAAGATGGATCTAAAGGCGACAAGCATGATCCAACTATGTCTCACAGACGAGGTGATGTACAACGTGATGGATGAAGAAATGGATATAGGATTGTGGTCAAGCTTAGAGATGTTGTATATGAGGAAAAGCCTCTCCAACAAGTTGTATCTCAAGAAAAAACTATATAGGCTACGCATGAACGAACGGACAGTGGTGTTGGAGCATTTAAACTTCTTCAATAAGATCATCAGCGAGGCTCTCGTTGTTGATGTCAAGATCAATGAGGAGGATAAGGCGTTAATACTTCTCAGTTCGCTTCCACAGTCATATGATTATATCATCACCACTATGCTCTACGGTAAGAAAACTCTCATCTTGAAGGAGGTCACGCAGCTCTCTTATCTAATGAGATCGGGAAAAGACCAAACCAAAAGGAGCAGACAGGATCGGGTTTGCGGGCTCGTCAAAGGCATGTCACTTTTGTCACCGGAAAGGTTATTAGAAGAATGATTGCAAGCATCGACAAGAGTGGCTGAAGAACAAGGAGCAAGTTGCGGAGGCAGATGTAGCATTGAGCAGTGTAAAGGACACTAAAGTATTAATGGCTTCCTACGAAGATAACACTTCTCAAGAAAAAGGCTGGATATTTGATTAGGTAGTACAGTTCATGTATGTTCCCAAAAGAGTTATTCAACTCCTTAGTTGCAAAGGAGGAAGAGATTGTCAAGATGGTGCATGGCTCGATTTGCGAGGTCATTGGCACTGGGACAGTCAAAGTTACAGAAAAAGAAAGGACGGTGTGTGCTCTAGAGGTAGTCTGGTATGTCTAGGAGGCACGGTACAATATAATATCCATAAGGGTGCTCGACGAAGAAGGATGTCAGATCCAAGTGCAACAAGGCGTCATCACAGTTAGCCAAGGAGACAGGATAATCCTGAAAAGAGAGAAGTGTGGAGAGTTATACAAGCTGAAGGAAGGAAACTCAAATCGAGGTGGAGTTTCAGGGATAAGCTTGAAAGTGAGCTTATCGCGAGGTGAAGTTTCAAGGAAGACTGCAACGGGACGTAAACCGGGTCAAAGTATTGCGGGAAGAAGACAAGTTGCATTCGGGCAAGGTTGAGATGGCCCAAGCCATGGCGGTAAATTAGCCAAAGGCCCAGAGAGGGGAAAAAGTTAAAGGCTTTACGACACGATTACAACTAAGGAAAGAATCGAAGTAATAATCCGAATCTCATGGTGTTTTACTAAAGGCTTGAAAAAGTAATTTAATTTGAAGATTGTTAGGATTTTACCTTATTTTCAAGAGGAGATGATGGTCCAAGAAGATCCAATCGAGTTAGAAAATATGATGGCTTGAAGCAAGAAGAAGCAAACCCAGATGGTACTGATTAGTCAACTTATAAGGGTATTAGTCGATTACACACAAGCCTAGTTGACTAGTAGTTGACTAGGACAGATACAGAAGCAGAATACATAGAGGAAGCAGTTTACAGTAGTTAATTATATAAACCTATTAGTCGACTAATTGGAGGGACTAGTCGACTAGCCTTCAGGACTAGTCGACTATACATGGTAGTTTCTGAAGTAGAATTAGTTTTCTTTTCAGGCGCCAATTTCTTTTTCTGGTAGAGTACGTATAGGATTCAGTTTCTATTCAATAAATGTTTATTTCTAAAGATTAAATGATTTAGAATTCTTCTAGATTAAGGAGATCAACTCCTAATAGGATTGATTAAGATTCTTCAAGCATCCAAAGGTCAAGATCATCTCATAGTCCAAATAGGAGTTTGTATTGTAAAAATCGTATAAATAAAGATTGTAACCAAGCATTGTAATACATAGAAAAATATTAATCTCATGGAGAAAAAGGTGGAGAACACCAAGGAGATCAGAAGGACGCCAAGAAAGAGAGGAGCAAGGTGAAGGTGCATAGAGATAAGGTAATACTCTTGTATTCTAGGTCTAGATTAAAAAGGAAGTTGAATACTCTTGTTGCATCAAGAAGAAGATTAGATCTCTTTGTATAAAGCTCCCTCAAGTTTCTCTCCCCGTGAATGTAGGCCAAGTTTGGGCTATACCATGTTAAATTCTCGTGTTCTTTCTTTTTACTCTTTTGTCTCGGTATTGCTAGTTTGTTTTATAACAAGTTTTTTCTTTGGTAAGCATACTCATATTGTCAAGTTCCGCATACGTCAATCTCAGGAGTAATAATTGGTATCAAGCATATCAATTTCGCAACAAGATCGTCGAGTTATTGGGACACCTAGCCCAATCAAAATGATAATCTGCATGTAACTTGAAAAGACTAAATGAAAAGAGTAAGATACCAGTGTCGGGAGATGATTTGATGTAATGAACAACATGGAGAGCAACTTTCTAATGAGACTATCGGGATTGGTTCATGAATTTGCTAAGGATATTAACAGAGTTGATGACGTCTGGTCTCGTAATTAGAGGTAGAGTAGGCGACCAACAAGTCAGCGGTATCATGATAGACGGTACCTGATAGATGTGATAAAAGTGGCCAAGCATCAGCCTTGAGTTTCAGATTTGTTCCATCGAAAATAACAAAGTCAACTACTAAGATCATGCAGAATATCTAATGCATATTTCACTTGAGATAAGTAGATTTCTTGTTTGGATCTAACTACCTCGACGCCTAAAAAATATTTCAAGTTACCCAAATCCTTAATATAAAAGCGAGAACGGATAAATTTTTGAGAATGCTTTAAGGTAGCATTTATTACCAGTGATGGTGATGCCATTCACATAATCTAAATCAGAGAAAAAGAGGATTCTTTGATGGATATGAACAAAGAATCAGCTTTAGATTGTGAGAAACTGGCATCAAGAAAGGCTGAAGAGAATTTAGCTAACCAATTGTGAAATGCTTGCTTAAGACTATAGAGAAATTTATTGAGACGACATACACGATGCTTCCTTCTTTTTGGGTGGGATTTTCATGTAGACTTCCTCATCCAAATCACCATGGAGGAAGGCATTGTTCACATCCAATTGATACAAGGGTCAATTGCTTGGAAAGAAAACAACAAAATGTGATAAGCTTGGCCACCGGAGAAAAAGTTTCATAGTAATCAAGAGTTTCAATCTGAGGCGTGTTTGTTATGCGGAAAAGGGAGGAAAATGTGCAAGTGGAAAAAAACCCTATTCTCACTTCTATCGTTTGTTTCAACGGTAAAAGTGCAAGTGGGATTTGCATCCCATTTGCACTTTCCCAATCTCATACTTTTACATCCTCATTTTTCCGCTTGCAGGGTGCTGCAATTACTTTTTAAAATATTTGATATTAAAACAATATTTTTTAATATGGGGGATTTCGCTATAGCCTCCAATGTCAAACCGTAATAAGAAAAAAAACTCAGCTTCATAATTTATTCACTTTAGCCACCTCTTTTTTTAAACCAACCATATTCGAGCATGTGTCAAGCACCAAAATGCTTCTCAGGGATGAAAGAAGCAAATGCCCTGCAATAATCGCTTCAAAAAAAGCGGATTGCTTTGAAAATGCGGACAGTTGGTATATAAAAGGCTGCGACCATGATCGCAGTCCTCACAAAAAAATCTTATTTTTGAGGACTGCGAATCATGATCGCAGTCCTCATAAAAATGCTATATTTTTGAAGATTGCGACCTTGATCACAATCCTCACAAAAATGCCCTATATCTGAGGACTGTGATCATGATCGTAGTCCAATTTATTAGTATATGTTTGATCACAGTCCTCTTTATTAGTATATGTTTTGATCACAGTCCTCTTTATTAGCATATGTTTTTGAGTATTTACTGCAATCATGATCGCAGTCCTCACAAAAATAACATGTTTCTAAGTTTTTTATAGGACTGCGACCATGATCGCAGTCCTCACAAAATATGCCTTGTTTTTTTACTCTTTATTAGGATTGCGGTCATGATCGCAGTCCTCACAAAAATATAATTTTTCAGCCTATATTGAGACCGCAACAATCATCGCAGTCCTTACAAAATACCCTAATTTAAATTAATAAAAGAACTGCAATCATAGTCTCAGTCTTCTAATAAAAGACTGCGACCATAGCCGCAGTTTTCACATAGGACTGCGATCTTGAGTCAAAGTTCTCATATCTGCATCACCATCATCAGCAGATCTCCGTTCATGGCATTGAATAATTCCTAATACTTTCCAAATCTAAATATCACATCGATCATAAATACAAACAAAACTCGTCACAAGTACGAACAAACACGGTCTGTAAAAGGTCGATCCTAAAAAAATTAGTCCTGAGGCTCCGCCCCCTAAGACCCCCTGGAGGGGCTCCCACCTTTCAACCCCCACGTGACCTGACCGCGCAAGTCGACCCCCGAATTACTCTGCGTAGGAGTCAGGGTTGAGGGAAATGAAAATATATAAAGAAGTGATGGTTGGGAAGAATAATTTTATGCTGACGTAGATGAGCCTGTAGCGAATAATATTATGATGACTGTAGCGAATAAAATTATGAAGTTGAGTTTTTTTCTAATTATGAAGCAAAGTAGGTGGCTATAGCAAAATTTTCCTTTTAAAATTAATTTAATTTAATTATGTTTATAAATAGTTTAATATTTAATAACTAATATTTTATATTTTAATATTTAAGTTTTAAATAAATTATAATATTTAGTATTTCATTATTTTTAATTATTATAATTTAAAAATATTATTTTCCAAAATATTTTATCATTATTTAATTGTTTTAGTTAGTTTTTATTGTTATTTTAATTTTTTAATTTTTTATTATTAGTTTAATATTTTAATATTATATTCTTTTAATAGTTATTACTTTTATTACTATTTAATATTTAATTGAAAAAGTTATTATACATTTTAATTTTTAATAACAGGTTTAATTTGATAATATTGGTATTATTTAAATCACCAAATAGTTATTTTTGTGGCCAACTTTCCCCTTACACTTTCATATTACTAACCGAACACCGTAAAACACAATATACTTTTTTATTTACACTTTCACATTACAACCAACACAGTAAAACTTACTTATACAAATTTCAATTTCTCACTTACACTTTCACATTTTCATTCACTCATTTTTCACTTGTACCTTTTCCTCTCACTTGGAACAAATCAAACAGGCCATTGGAGAAACTTTTCGCTACAAATCTTGGTGTATAACACTCTATGGTACCATCATACCTGTATTTAATTTTATAAACCCACTTGCAGCAATAGTTTTCTTTCTATGGAGGTAAAGATGTAAGTGTCTTTGTGTTATTCTTCTCAAGCTTTTACCCTCCTTTCTCTTATTGGCCTTCTATTTTTTCTTTAGAATTAATTTTTAGTGAATTTTCAACCTCTTTTTTCTATATTCTTTCAATCTTCTAGCTCAAAAAAGGAAAAAAATTCATCATCTTCTTCTTTCTCAATCTTTGAAAACCCCACATTTTTTCCCTCCATTTTCAACCCTTTTCTCCTTGCTTTTCTACGAATCAAATCAATTTATGATATGTTCTTTTAAAATGCCTCGACATTAATTCCTCAATTAAGCACATGAAACATAGCTCATTTTAACAAACAAACTTAAAAATTTCTTTTCCTGTACACTTAAAACTACACAATTCCTACAACCTAATTTTGTTTATTCCTCCAAACAAGTTTAAGATATTTTTTCTAATTTAAGATAATAGATTAAAAGAAATTAACTTTCAGAGATTTAAACAATTAACATTCAATAACTCCCTATACTAATCAAGTAAGAACTTCATCTTTAAAGATAAGATATCAATTTTGAAAGGGAACTAACTTTGTAATAGTTGCTAAATTTCTAAAAATTTCACATGTTATCCACATTGTTCTTGAACAAATTAGATAAATAAACATAATAATTCGGCATAAGAAACTAAACTGATTGAAACACTCTTGGTGATAACAACTAGATTTTACTACTCCTATTTAATTTCTTTCTCTTCTCACACATGCTCCTTATGCATCTTTCCTTCCTATTTTAGTTTATTTTTTCTTATCAAAAATTAATATTTTAGTAAAAGGCCATGATAGATAGAATGGAGTATACATATTGTGAGACTCTTCATTGTGAATAATGGTTGATATGTTATGAATAAGAATAGTGCGTAATTACAACGTTTATAAACTACGCCCATATTTATTAGTTTACCTTTTATTTATATTAAGTTAGATAATATCAGCGAGTAAGTTGTACATAAAAAAGGTGCATATAAAAGATAAACTCATACTTAAATTTCCTAATATGTATCTATTTATAGAAGTTTACAATATATTATTGAGCGAAATTTTATATAGAAATGATGAGCGCAAAAAAAAACCGCCAATGGAGAGATAATATATATAGAAAAATCAGGAGTGTTCTTCATTTAAAGATAGTGTTATTTATTGTAGATAATTTATAAAGGGTAATTGCGAAAAACACCCATGTATCATATGGTAAATTACTGAAGACACCCATATACTATAAAGGATTCTCCATCTTTTGATATACTATAAATCTTCCACTTACCCCCTTATAAGTAATGTCGTTAAGTTCTCTGTTAAAAGAGGCACGTGCAGATCGGGTGACCCCCGTAGACTTATTTATGTTTTCAAAATCCACCGCACCACCTCCTCCCTCTTTTCCTCCATCACTCTCATCATCATAGTATCTTTTCCTCCTTAAACCAGACACTACCACCGCCCCCTCCTCCTTCAAGGCTGCCATTTCCACCACCATAATACCCCCTTCTCCTCCATCACAACCACCATAATGATAAAAATAACAATCATTTCATTTACCATCATCACCATGCCATTCTTTCAATCACAACCATTACTGCCACCTTTTAACCACAAGACGAAACCCGCCACGATAAGCACCTTCATTATCTCTTTCTCCAAAATTCCATCTCAATCTTTATCCTAATTATAACCCAACCCCCTATTTTTTGCTTCTCCTCCATCTCCTCTTTTACGCCACCTCTATCATCACCACCTTAACCTAAAATTCATTTCAACTTAACCCTGACTTTAACCTAAAACTAATTCTTTTTCTCCTCCTCCTTTATACCATCATCACCATTGTTTTAATCCTATCCTTATGTATTTCTTCTCTCTATCACACAATTATCTCAATTTCTTTAACGTTTCTTTGTAAGAAGATAATTTGAGTGAAAATTGAGATTAGTGGCCTTTTAATTAAAAATAAGTTATTGAGTTAATTAGGGGGGGGGGTTAAGTGAGTCAGGCGATACTCATGTGACCAACTTACATGAAAAAATTAAACGATACTCATGTGACCAACTTACATGAAAAAATTAAAGTGTCACAGCGTAATGGGTGTAAGTGTAAGTTTATATAGTACAAGAGGCTTAGAAGTAAGAGTACATGAGTCTCTTTTGCAATTACCCAATTACAAATTAATTTGAAATTTTACAAATAGTCAGGACACATGAGGTGCACTTGTGAATCAATATTGCCAAAATGTATTTTCTAGGACAACCTTGAATAACCATTGTTTACCTATTGACATGTTTCATTCAAAACATAATATATAATTCAAACTCTTTTTGGAGATAAAGCAGAAGTAATTTTATATAAGTTCGTCCTATGTAGCTAGTTGGTTCAGTCGAAGTCTAATCTTTTGATGCAATATATATTTATCTCTTATATTTGTAATAAAATAATGCCAGTTCATATACAAATAACCTTTTTGTATTCTCCAAATAAAAGATGAATTCCTTTGTATAAGACAAGTCACCTGTTTATGCATCTGCGTAATACATAGAAAATATATTAATATATTTGCTATATTTCTCAAAGGCATATCATGAAATGATTCGAGCTTACATAGAGCGAAGACTACTAATGTTCGTAAGGACTCGTTGTGATTCACGTGTGTGACATATACTAATTTTATAGTTCCTTCTTTCTTCTTCAGAGGTCATCCTTTCCCATCACTATGGGGTCTTGTTTATTTGTGGTGTCTCTTTTCTTTTATAGTCTTTCTTCTTCTTACAATATAAGGTAGTGGTCAAAATTTAACCCGCATCAGGATGATGGCACGTGTCCAAGTACTAAGTGCTTTCCTTGAGAAATCCATAACTCCCATTGTCCATCTCGGAGCCTTCACCACTCTTGGCCCTCCTGGGCTACCCTCCGTCCCGAAGATGTTCCTGATCTGTAACCACATGTCGCCATTCCGAAGACTTTAGCACTCTGGAACCTTCCAGAGCTCGAGGTCTCTAACTCTGAGTCAGAAACTCCAAACAACAGACTGTCGAGATCTCCACCTACCATCACGTCGCTCCATCCTCCCCCAAGTTGAAGACGTGTAACACCCCCACGTTAAAGCGGGTGGTTATACATGACAATGGATATTCCTGCATGCCACTCCATCCAGTAATGGAGGTGATCGTGGGCGTTGCGAAAGATCTAGCACGTGAAAAATCAAGTCATTATCACAGTCCATAAATTTCGCCTCCACTCCAGCTTTCATATCAGGTATATATGATCTTTTTTCTCCTAAGAAAGAGTGAGTTCACTTCCCTAATCTTCAGAACATACACATGGCACCACCACACCAGGAAGTTCTCTGCTAGTGCACCAATACGTCCGCAGTTGTCCTCTATGCGGTCCTTCCTCCAACCACACCAATAGTTATCCTCTGTCAGTATTCCAACTGCGCCCGCAATAATCCTCTATTCGCACCTCCATCCATTACCCCGACAGTTGTAATCTGTTCGTATTTTCTTTTCATTTCACTTACTAATTCTCAAGCCCGAGGGTCTTAGGCCGGCATCACATCGGTGCTCCTAACCTGAAAGGTGTCTTTTCTTATGTGTGCTCTAACAGGTACCATCCGTGGAGCGCCCAAATTGCTTAAGGTGGATTCAATCCACAGTAAGCCAATTTTTTTTCCGCCACAAACTGGTGCTTTCATTAAGATCTAAGTCCATACTCAACAGCTCCCTGATTAGTCTATGATCCTGCATTATTACATCACATTTTTCTACGATTTATGAATAAAATGATACTTCTCACTCGTGTTTTGGTCTATTTTGCAGATAATCAAAAGTCTAGGGGCAAAGGAGTAATAAGAGCCTAATTAAACCCTATTTCGGGTAAATAAATCTCATTACTTGGAGGCCACGCTAGAGAGCTTCTAGAAGACATATTGGATCCAGAAGTTTGGCGCGAATCTGATGAAAATACGGATCTAAATACCTAAATCTGAGACTATACAGAAGCTTCTCGAGATCAGACGAGCACTGGACCAAAACTAGGGACCTAAGTCCCTGGTATTACCGCGAAAACACGGTACCTTGTCGCGTTTTAGCGGCTATGTGGAGGATCCTTGCGTCGATCTTCGACGCGTGGCCTCGTCTCGCCTTTCAGACCCTTCTTCTGCCTATAAATGCTGCAAGTTTGGACCAAAAACAGGATATGGAGAGCAGTAGCTAGGATTTCTCTCTTCTAGTTGTAGAATAGGATTTTATTCTTTTTTTTTGTATTTTTTATTTCTTTTTAGATCTTGTAGTAGAGCTGAGTTGATTCTAGAGATAGAGAGATATTGATGCAATAGAGAGTGACAATCTATGTAAAGGTGTCTCCTTTCTTCTCTATTATAATCTTCTCCATCTTCTACATGGTGCTTAGCTAGTTTTTTCTCATGGCAATCTAACTACTAACCACTAACTAGCTAATTACTTACTTAATAATCTACATGAATCTAATAACATCTACAACGTTTTACTCTTGCAAGAGCAATTGACGGCTAATGATGATGAATTCTAACATTCTAACATTCTAACATCTAAGCACTAACAAGCTAACTTGCAATGTCTTCTTTATTTCATGCTCACCTCTAATTGGTTTTGATGACCAAGTAGTAGCTTGTACCTTGTTGTGTAGAATAGATTTGTTTGAATGTGAAGAATAATTTCATGTGCCATGCTTTGTAATGTTCTTAAAGCCAAGGACTAGTGATGGCCAAGGATCTATATGAGGCAACTATCACTAAGAGGTTAGCATATTAGTGGAGCAATTAGTAGTTAGTAGCCATGAGTTTTCTTTCATCGTTTTCCTCTTTCTCTTTACTTTGTTTTAAAAACCCTTTTCAAAATCAATTTACAATTTTCTTATTCTCGTTTTCACTATCTTCTTTGTTAACCATTGTTTTCATTTGATCACCACAAAGTTCATTTTCTTTTCCATTTTGTTTTAAATCACTTTTTAAATCACTTCACTTTTCACTTCACATCTATTTTCTTGTTCTGTTTTATTGATCCTACAACCACTCCTCTTTTGTTTTCACTTCGCCGATTTTATTGCCTTCTCACCTATCACTTCTAGTTTTCTTTTCATTTTCTCTTCTCTTTCTTTAACAAAGAAGAATTTGTTAACATAACATATGAATAAAAACTGTTAATGCTTCTATCGCCTTCCGTCCTTGTGGATTCGACTCGTATAGCCAATATGCTATAACAGAAGCATCGAGGAAACCAAAAAACATACATTTTTACAGTGATTTTACAAAACACACATTTTCAAGTGTTGGTTATACTCCGATCAAAAAATGGCGCCGTTGCTTGGGATGGCAATGGTTTAAACTCACGTTTTTGTTAATATTTTCTTCTCTGTTTTAGGGTGTAGGTTAATATTTGCAGAAACTGAACAATACAGAACTTTACACTTGCTTGCATCTCCCTGCTCTCGAAAGCAGGGAACCTGCTTACATAAGATTGCGTGGAAAGCCTAGAATAGCCGCGGAAACGCGGCAAAGTTTTGGGCACTGATTTTCAAATTTTGCAGGGTTGTTCAAAATATCATGTTATGATGTATTCTGCTATCTGTTTTCTACTTTGATTGCCCACACACTGCAGTAATTCAAAACTAAAAATAATAATTGGACGCTTTTAATACGGTCTAAACATTTACATTTAGGCACGTGTCTATTTAATTCCAATATACTGTATTTTGTTCTGTTGTTGTGATCAGAACTGAGGTGTACATATGGTATTGCATATAGTATAGGACAAATACATAGGTGATACACTTTGTGTGTTATTCTTGTCTATATTGCACATTTGCACAAATTGGACTTAAGGGCATAACCAGATACAAGATAAGGTGGGGAAGTCATTACCCTTCCTTAACCCAAAAATCACCTCCACACTCACATAATCTAAGCGTAAGTAAAAATTGATAGGCGTTGGCCCCTTGGGACATCTCAGACTCATTAAGAGATTGACCGAGGGTAAAATTTGTGAGAACTATACTCTTACTAAATCGGTGTCTAAGGTTGGGGATTAAGAAGTTAAGCCTCAAAGATCCGGTGTTTTGGCGTAATTAAGGCCTGTTGCTTATGCACGGATACCTCCCACCGCATTTTGCTCCTACCTGGATGATTAGCTCGTAGTCGGCTTCATACAACAACCTTCCCCAGGTAATCGCCCAGTTAGGAGTCGTCTAGGCCTAGGTCGACCTTAGTATAGACTTGGTTTTTTTTTTCTTTTTGTTTGTTTGTTTGTTTTTTTTGTTTGTGTTTGTTTATGAAATGAATTTCAACTATAATTTTTTTCAATCCTAATATGATTATATACTTCACATCGACCTCATTTGATTCGAATAACTCCAACCCAGTTTTGAATAACAAGAACCAACCAAATAATCTAGACTTGATTTATTCGACTCAATAAAACCCATACCGCTTATCCGATGACCAACATTTTAAAAATAATTTTAACTCTTCACAGAATCAATGGGAATTTATTTCCCCGGTCTAATTTTCAACCATTTTGTCCACAATTTTTACAATTTTCATAATATTCATTAATTTTGCTTCCTATACTCCATTTCTAGAACAACCCATTGAAGAAAATCCGAGTTAGAAAAAAGTATGAACGTCGTATAAGTCATGCTTGAATCCTAACAAAACAAGCTTAACTCACAATGTTCATAAACTTTCTCTCATCATTATTCATATATTCTTTTTCTACAACAACTCATAGAAGAAAAATCTGAGTTAAAAAAGAGTATAGAAGTCATGTAGGAGGCCGAACGAAAATTTCAGGAATGTTGACTTTCCCAATTCCACAATATTTCCAAGATTCATACTCAGTCTCACTTCTTCAAAAGGACCGATCATCAGCCTTGGACACGAGTATAAAACTCTTGCGTGAGTCCGACCGACAATCTCAAAACTTGTTAGACTCACAATCTTCACAATTTTTTTCAAAATTAAGATTCTTTCACTTCCTTTCTAGAACAACCATTTGAAGAAAAATCTGAGCTAGAAAAGAGTATAAAAATTTTGTATGAGACCTCACAACAATTTTAAAAATCTTCTATCTAGTCTATCGATTGGTTAGAAACACGACCGAGTTAATTGGTCAACATTCATAGGAATGAGGAAACTTGCTCTAATCAACCTTTGACCAATCCAGATATCTTTAACTTTATAGATTTAGATAAGGAATCATGTTATTTTGAAAACTAAGATTCAATTTCAACACACCCATTTGAATTTGAGCAAAATCAGAATTTTGAGAAGCACATTGATATCTTGGAAAGTTATCGCTTTTCTGAAATTAAACTTGAGCATGAATGTAATCTTAAACCTCAAATTGATAATCCAATTCCACTTCTTGATCAATGTTGACTCCGGTATCTTTGCCTCACTTTAAACATTTTTCCAAGTCAGCTTTGAATCATGTACCCACATATCGTGAATTGAACTTGTAATCACCTAGAGAGGGGTGAATAAGTGACTAACTAATCTAATGGTTGATTATAGTTCATTTTTGCATCATCTTCCACCTCTATACTATGCATAATATCAATAAAAATCTGTTTTTTACTCTTTTTCTCTCTATTTTTGCAGGTCCATATTTTAATGGAGAGAGGCCCACAAATCCATGCAATTATCAAGAATAAAAGGGGATTAATTCAAAGCCCAAAAAGAAGCCCAACAGTTGAGCCCAGGATCTGGAATCACCCACGCATCCAGTCAGCATTCTAGAAGATCCACGTGGCCAACAACCTGCAACAAACTCGCAACAGAAATCATTGGCGCAACGGCCAAGATTCTGTCGCGAAAACGCGGCTCTGGACGCGGATCCGCGGCAGTTATCTGGCCGTTGAGCCAGCGATTGATCCCCAGCTGTCTGATTCTGGAGCCTTCTTCTCCTGAGGCCTATAAATAGACCATCAGGGCCAATGCAAAAAGAGAGGAGAGAATAGAGGAAAGAGCTTGTAATTTTTGGTTTTTCTCTAGGTTTTTAGTGCTCTTAGTCTTCTTCTTCCTCCTAGAAATTCTACAAGAGAGAGATAGTGAGAGAGTGAAAGCTTGTAATCAAGAGATGACAACTTGAAGCAAAGTAAGGATTAATCCAATCTACTTTCTCTTCTATTGCAATTTCTAGTGCTTTTCATTTCTTGCTTTATTTCATTCAAGCTTTACTTTCATAGCATGATGTCTTGTTGTTTTCTCTTTATTGTAATGGATAGCTAACTTCTTCTAACATGACTAGCTAACAACTAATCTTGCTAACTTCTAACTCTTGGGTGAATGCTAATTCTTAATCTTGTAAATGTTGAGTCTTTTTCATCCCCGATGGGTTACTTTCATTCTTGGCAATCTCTTGTTGTAATTCTCCATATGATTCATGTGTGCCTCATTTAGAGCCTTGTCTTAGAACAAGTGCCTTGATGGAACATGGAGATGGAACACCAAACATATGCTATTTGTTGTACAACTTTCTTACTTCAATGCTAACTTGTTGTATGGCCTTGAATGTCTAATGAATTTTGTATCTTCTTCCTTAGCATCCCTTGAGTGACACTCCCCGATTCCACCATGAAATTCTATCTTGAGAGCCGATGAAATCAATGAGGCTACAAGACAAGTTCAAGATGATCACCCATCTATCAAAGGGGAAAGTAACTTGACCAACAAGCAAGACAAACACTTGCCGATGAATCAACATGAGGCATGCTTCACCCTAACGGAGATTAGTAAGTTAGCAAGTTAGTAAGGTTAACTAGTCATGGCTTTTTCCATTCTAAAAGTCTTTTGCAAGTTTTCTCTACTTTAGTTTTCTTCCTAAAAGCAATTCTTGTTTTCAAATTCTTTTCATTCTCTTTTCATCGTTTTTACTTTCATGTACAAAACCACAATCAATTCTTTCACCTATTTTTTCATGTCTTTTTCATTCTTTTGAAACAAAGAAGAACTTTCGTTTGTCTTTCTTCAACATCAAACCGTAAAGCTTCCATCGTGAGCTCTCCTTGTGGATTCGACCCGTATAGCTTATGCTACTACGGTGATTTGGAAAGGAGTACATTACACATTGTGAATACACTTCGGAGTGATTAAGCACCTAAGGTTGACTCTAAACCTTCTCTCTTTTGTTGAATATCTGTGCGAATTCTACTCCCCTTTTCCTTCCCTTATCAATGGTCAATAATGCGGAATTAAAACTTATTAATGCAAATAAAAAACTTCTTAAGCTAAACACCAAGTATAACACAAGAGTGTAGCCGGATTTCCTGTGAAGGGCTCTGGACTAACTCCTCAAGATTCCTCTAAATAAGAGTTGAGGTGCCACGTTAGCTCTCTTGGTTGAATACAAGTGTTAGCAAACAATCCCCAAGCATATAACAATATGAGCACAAATATATATCAAGCATATAAAGATGAAGGCAATATAAGCATGCAAGATATAAACAAGTAAGAGATAGAGAGAGCAATCGCAAACACGGGAGATTTGTTTCGAGGTTCGAGCATACTTGCTCTATGTCCCCGCTTTCAACACTTGAAGGATTTCCACTATAAACCGATCCCACCGGATCACTCGGTGCCGCAATACCTACAAGGAGTTTCCACTAGAACTCTTGGACTCTCTAGTCCCTTCACTCGTTCCCGCAAGAACAAACACACCGCAAGCCCACTAGCTCGCCGAGGCCGCACCTCTACAAAGAGCTCTCACTAGAACTCGAAACAACCGCGAACACACAAGTCCGCCTCCTCAAGACAAAGATGTAAACTTTGGTGATCTAAACACTTTGATCACCTCAAATCCTCTCACAACAAAGATTCCTATATGATAGGTATATCAATGGATAGCTCAAGTGATTGTGAGAAAAACTAGGATTGAAGTTGTGGTGGAAAATACAAGAAATTACTTTTGAAAACTCTTGATAAACTCTCCTTTTGAATGGAAGTATTTGGCTCTAAAATAAGTGGAGAAAACTTCTTAAAAGAGTAGGAAAACTGGTGCAAAAACCCACTTACAATCTTGTTAAAAACAGTCCAACAAAGCCTCCTTTTATAGGCCAAAGAAAACTAGCCGTTGGGGTCCAGTTAGCAGCTCTGGACTGCTGTCGGTCGACCGGCCCGGCCGACCGCCAACAGTCAGAAATCTGATCGTTAGAGCCTCGGTCGACCGGGTGGCCTGGAACAGAGAGCAAAGCTCTCTGCCGGTCGACCGGCCCGATCGACCGGGGCTTTCCAGAGAGCAGAAGCTCTCTGGCGGTCGACCAGGTCGGTCGACCGGGTCGGTCGACCGGCCCTCCAGCCAGACCTGGCGTGCACGTTTGTGCATATCAATCGACCGACTCCTATCTCGGTCGACCGGCCCAGTTGACCAGCAGAAGCCAGACATAACTCTATATAGGGATTAAAAGGTTGACTTTTTAGCTTAAATAAAATCCCATAAAATCTCTAAAATTCTACAAAAATAGTTTCAGTATTATACTTTGATATACAAACATGTTTGAGTAAAATCAAGACATCTTACCAACATTTTGAACTAATTTTGTAACTTAGAAATTTTGACATAGAACAAAAATCGTATTTTCCAAAATAGATTTTTTATCCAAAACTCCTCCAAACACAAAAACAAGATATTTTAAACTCTTTTAAATCTTAGTGTGTATGGATATGATCCACTACACATAAATGATGAAATATCTATGTTTTTGCCAATAAGCACTAAATATGGTTTTGGTTAAAACATATATACTTTGAATTCCAAAAACCAAACCGGTATTTTTCTAAAATGAAAACTCTTTTGTATTTTTCAAAATAAAAATTCTTTTATGAAAACACAACTAAATCTTGTGTGTGAGTGTATATGGTATACTTGAGCAATCCACCAACTATTCTATCCTTTACATTTTAATCTAAAACAAAATCTTAATAAAACAAACCTAGACACAAGTCATCTTCATGAAGTCTTCACTTGAAGTCTTCTCATCTTCTTGACTTGGTCCAAACTCGATCCAAAGAGTTAGACTCCTCTTGAGTACTTGATGTGGTCTTGATGCACAAACTCTTGAATCAAATCGTGCTAGCTCCAAAACTTGACTTTAAATCCTTTGTTGAAGCTGAATACCAACTAAGATCTTGATCATAAATCTGAGACTAATTAAACACAAGATCATTAGTACTATAACTACATGAGTTGATCATCATCAAAACTAGAGTGATGGGCCTTTGGGCCAACAATCTCCCCCTTTTTGATAATGACAAAACTCATGGAGTTATATATATGCATGAATTAAAGTAAAGCTTCAAAGAAGCTCCCCTTTAACTCATGCATCTCAATAAACAATAATATATGGCAATGAAGTACATGAATCTAAACAAACATGTATGCAAATATAAGAAGATAAACATGCCAATCAAGCATAAAACTCATCAAATTTTTTTCTCCTTTTGCAAAACAAAACAATATGCATAAACAAGAAATTCTTCTCCCCCTTTATGTATAAAGCAAGGAAAACATGCATATATACTAAATACTTCTCCCCCTTTTTGTCAATCATCAACAAAGGGGTTAAAGTAACACAAAACAATGTTTTCCCCTTTTTGTCAAAAATAAAAATCAACAAAGGGGTGAAATCAAACAAACCAATAAAGAGATATATGCGATATACATTCATGAAGAGGAAGACGCTAAGTTAACTTCCCTACATATATGTATTACATAAAGAAGGGATGACAAGCCCTAACTCACATAACGCATAATATGCAATGCATAAGAGGAGATGTGAAGCTCCCCCTACACACGTGTATCGCATACAGAAGAGTTGTCAAGCTCCTCAATATAAGATACACTCAACATGAATCTATATGTAGAAGAGATGTTAAGCTCCCCTTGCATATAGGCAATATATAACTAAAATATTTTTAAGACAAATTTTTGATAATCACTTAAAACAAATTTTGAAATTTACTCAACGTAATAAAACACATTTTTGAGATACTTTTGTAAATAAACAAAATTTTTGAGATACCAATTGGAACTAAAACATATCAAAACATTTTTTTTAAGAATCCAATTATAACTAAACAATACAAATTTTAAATTCTAATGATAATTGAAACATTTTACCAATAGAAATACAAGCAATTGAAAAATATTTTACCAATTGAAATAACAACGAAATTTTGATACCAATGAAAGAAAATATCAATGAAAAAAATACCAATTGAAGATAATGCATAAGCTTATATAAAAGGTACCAATTGAGAAATTAATTGAAAATTAAGATTTGAATTAAGCTTAGCATAAATATACTCTGTGCTATAAACAAGTAAATATCTTGACAATCAAGCACCAACAAATCATATATATGTATGAAAATGAAAATACCAATAGAAATTGATATTATTTGAAATGTGAAGCATACATATATAGAAAATATGAGTATATATAAAAAAATAATTAATTGAGATACCAATGAAAATATGATGTAAATCAAGTATATAACTCATAATAACCACCCTTTTTATGCACAAGATAAAAGATTTTCAATAAGACTTGCAAGGCATACTCGCCCATCCGTCCGCCCTTGAAGGGGTTGGTAGGGGTTTTCAAAAATAGAGTTTGAAAAATATTTTTATAGTGAAAACACTACCAAATGAAGAATAAATAACTAGTTAAAGTAATTTTTGAAAAACTAGTTAAAGATCTTTCAAAACATGAAACCAAATCATAAGTCTATCATGAAACATACTAAATACATGAAGGCTGACACTCGAAATTTATAAGGCTCAAAACTAATCATGAAACAAAGTCATGAATAAACAATAAAGTGTGAATGTACATGAATCATGTAATTTGCATTTTTCATGAAGATAGTCAATAAAACTTAAAACAAACATGAATATCATTTTTATCACACATCATAAAAATCATGAAAATTTATTTTTCATATAAAAATAAACTTCTAGGTATATGTATGTTTTTATCCAAAACTAATAATATGCATACATATCCTAAATATAAAAGAGTCCATAATATAAATTGTATGAAGGCAAATGAATCAAGAGGTATACATGTATATTTATTAGATTTGAATAAAAATTGTATATACATGAAGCAAAACATGAAAATTGGCAAAACAATTGTAAATGAGGAAATCATCAAAACTAGGCTATACATGTGCATGTAGTGAATACAAATGAACAATGAAGTGCAAACGTATATGAATCAAATGTTGCTCACTACTTGTACAAGTATATATCCAAGTTTTGACAAAACTACATCTAAGCTAGTATTTACCACATGAAGCATAAAACATAAAACATGAATATTTTAACAAACACTAAAACATGCTAAAAATCATCAATTATAAAAGCATGTAAATAAATTGGGAGTTTTAGAGATAGTTACCAACACATGACTATACTCCAAATCTCCAAAACATGGTGGTTGTCCCACCAAACCTACTTGATAGCGGTGCATCAAATGTATGTTCATCAAGTCCATGTGCATCCACCATCAAGGCACCAAATCTCGCACGTTGTGTGAGAGCCCGCATCTACATCAAGTACAAAAGGTGAGGACTTTGGTACCCATTTTCTTTCGGGTCCATGAGGGTTAGCATTGTAAGGAACCCAAACCTTTTTGTTAGCAAAATTTGAAGAATTTATTCTATCATAACAAAATCTTGCTAAATGGCCTTTGCGACCACAATGTGTACACTTGTACACTCTAGGATGTATATGTGTATGAGTGTGATCATGGCGTGCAAAGTGTGCATATGCATGATGTGAGTGATGTGCTGAATATGTGGAGTTTGTTTCTTTGAAAACAAGGACTCCAATCTAGAATGATTAAAAGCACATTTGCTCAAAGTTGAGCTCAAACAATCTATTTTATTTTTCAAAATTTAATCTCATTTTGATTAATAGTGGCATGTAAAGCATGGTGAGAATGAGAATCATTTTTCGTAAACATTTACTTTTTCTTTTTCAACAATTTTTCTTTTTAAAGAGTTGTTTTCATTCAAAACAACTTCTTTTTGTTTTTTCACTAAAACAATTTTATTTTTCAAAGAAGTGTTTCCTTCACAAAGATCATTCAATTTAGAAAGCAGTGAAACATTTTTACTTTTCAAACTTTCATTTTCTTTTTCAATGCATGCAATTTTATATTTAAAAGAATCATTTTCTTTTACAAGGAATCAAAATTATTTTTCATTTTCTTGTTATCCTTTTTAAGCATGTCATATTTTTCAAGAAGTTGTTGACAAAATGATTCAAGCTTATCATAAGACATATCAACATCTTCATCTACCTCGGATTCAGTAATTACCTCAAGGGGGTTATCCCCTTGGACCATGTAGCATACATTGGAAGCGTCACTTTCAACATCCGAGTTGCTCCCCGCATGATATTGTTCTTTTTCACCAAGGGAGATGATGTTGTTCCAAACTACAAAAGCCGAATCAAGATTAGCAACCCTAGATAAATAATCATCATTTAGGGTACTCTTCAAAGCATGGATGGCTTTTGCATTAGCCTGAATATTTTTGCCATTTAAACAATAAGAATCTCTAGTAGTGACAAAATAAAGATGAATACCTAAGGCTTTGAGGTATAAAGACATCTTAACCTTCCAAGTTTGGATGTTAAGAATGACAAAGGTGGGAGGTGACATGAAATCCATAGTGTGTGTACAAATATTGTGATTAAGTATAAAATGAGGATCTTTAACTCTAGGTGTTAGACCCAAATTAAGAGCACGTGACTCTGATACCGATTGTAATCACCTAGAGGAGGGTAAATAGGTGACTAGCTAATCTAATGGTCAATAATGCGAAATTAAAACTTATTAATGTAAACTAAAAACTTCTTAAGCTAAACATCAAGTATAACACAAGAGTGTAGCCGGATTTCCCGTGAAGGGCTCTGAACTAACTCCTCAAGATTCCTCTAAATAAGAGTTGAGGTGCCGCGTTAGCTCTCTTGGTTGAATACAAGTGTTAGCAAACAATCCCCAAGCATATAACAATATGAGCACAAATATACATCAAGCATATATAGATGAAGGCAATATAAGCATGCAAGATATAAACAAGTAAGAGATAGAGAGAAATCGCAAACACGGGAGATTTGTTTCGAGGTTCGAGCACACTTGCTCTACGTCCCCGCCTTCAACACTTGAAGGATTTTCACTATAAACCGATCCCACCGGATCACTCGGTGCCGCAACACCTACAAGGAGTTCCCACTAGAACTCTTAGACTCTCTAGTCCCTTCACTCGTTCCCGCAAGAACAAACACACCGCAAGCCCACTAGCTCGCCGAGGCCGCACCTCTACAAAGAGCTCTCACTAGAACTCGAAACAACTGCGAACACACAAGTCCGCCTCCTCAAGACAAAGATGTAAACTTTGGTGATCTAAACACTTTGATGACCTCAAATCCTCTCACAACAAAGATCCTTATAGGATAGGTATAGCAATGGATAACTCAAGTGATTGTGAGAAAAACTAGGATTGAAGTTGTAGTGGAAAATACAAGAAAATTACTTTTGAAAACTCTTGATAAACTCTTCTTTTTGAATGGAAGTATTTGGCTCTAAAATAAGTGGAGAAAACCTCTTAAAAGAGTAGGAAAAACTGGTGCAAAAACCCACTTAAATTCTTGTTAAAAATAATCCAACAAAGCCCCCTTTTATAGGCCAAAGAAAACTAGCTGTTGGGGTCCAGTCAGCAGCTCTGGACTGCTGTCGGTCGACCGCCAATGGTCAGAAATCTGACCGTTGGAGCCTCGTCGACCGGCCCAGTCGACCGTGGCCTAAAACAGAGAGCAAAGCTCTCTACCGGTCGACCGGCCCGGTCGACCGGGGCTTTCTAGAGAGCTGAAGCTCTCTGGCGGTCGACAGGGTCGGTTGACCGGCCCTCCAGCCAGACCTGACGTTCACGTTTGTGCACGTCGGTCGGCCGACTCCTAGCTTGGTCGACCGGCCCGGTCGACCGACAGAAGCCAGACGAACTCTATATAGGGATTAAAAGGTTGACTTTTTAGCTTAAATAAAATCCCATAAAATCTCTAAAATTCTACAAAAATAGTTTCAGTATTATACTTTGATATACAAACATGTTTGAGTATAATCAAGACATGTTACAAATATTTTGAACTATTTTTGTAACTTAGAAATTTTGGCATAAAACAAAAACCGTATTTTTCCAAAATAGAATTTTTATCCAAAACTCCTCCAAATACAAAAACAAGATATTTTAAACTCTTTTAAAGCTTAGTGTGTATGGATATGATCCACTACACATAAATGATAAAATATCTATGTTTTTGACAATAATCACTAAATATGGTTTTGGTTAAAACATATATACTTTGAATTCCAAAAATCAAACCGGTATTTTTCCAAAATGAAAACTCTTTTGTATTTTTCAAAATAAAAATTCTTTTATGAAAACACAACTAAATCTTGTGTGTGAGTGTATATGATATACTTGAGCAATCCACCAACTATTCTATCCTTTACATTTTAATCTAAAAATAAAATCTTTATAAAAACAAACCTAGATACAAGTCATCTTCTTGAAGTCATCACTTGAAGTCTTCTCATCTTCTTGACTTGGTCCAAACTCGATCCAAAGAGTTAGACTCCTCTTGAGTACTTGATGTGGTCTTGATGCACAAGCTCTTGAATCAAACCGTGCTAGCTGTAAAACTTGACTTTAAATCCTTTATTGAAGCTAAACACCAACTAAGATCTTGATCATAAAGCTGAGACTAATTAAACACAAGATCATTAGTACTATAACTACATGAGTTGATCATCATCAAAACTAGAGTGATGGGCCTTTGGACTAACAGAATTACTCATCTTTTACGATTCACATCTGAAACTTAACCAATATATAACTTCTGAAAGTCCCATTGATAATTTGGCAAGTTCTCATTTTTATGAAATTGAACTCAATCTGGAAAATGACTCAGATCCTCAATTTTGTGATCCAGTTCAAATTTTTAAATCAATATTGACTCTTATTTTGTTACCCAACTTGAGCAATATTCTAGTCAATTTTGATTCTCATACATGTCATTTTTAAACTTAAATCACCAATCTTAGAAAGTCACATTCTATTGAGAGAAAATGAATGTGAACTAGAATTTCAACTTTTTGGACCCACTTACTGAACCAATCTTGACTCTAAAACCTTTACTTGATTTCAGTCAATTTTCTAAGTCGATCTTAGTTCCTATACTTTCTAAGCCCAAATCCATCAGTCCATCATTTCATACTTCATTATGGGACAAAGGTGTTGAAAATAATGACTCTGAAATTATTTTGAAAATTTGAAAATTAAATAGGGTAAAACTCATAATAAAAATCATTCATATATACATCATAATAATGAGTTATATTAAAGAGGTCACTGGTGGGTTCCTGCGAACTCCATGTAATTTGAATTGGGCCGCATTTCGTGGACCAATCAGATCACCACTGGAACCACCACCTTGAGGTGATTTTTTCTTCTCTTTATTTTTTTAGGCATACATACATTTACGATGCATTGAGGACAATGCATGAGATAAGTGTGGAGGAGGGTTGACTAACGTAGAGTTTTTAAATTTTCTTTCTTTTTTACTTCTTATAGGATATTCTTAGAATTTTTTCTTTTTGTATAGGAATTTTTCCTTTCTTTAAAAACTTTTTAAAATAAAAGACAAAGTTTTGATCTATTTTTAAGAAAATTAAGATGATCTTAGAAAATAAGAAGGCCTTAATTATGACATCTTAAACTTAGTCGAAATAATGGATCTTGTTTAAAATTATAGGCTAAATGAGATAGATTGGAAAGATAATTTGATCCTCATTTTTTTGTCTTAGATAGTATGCACTTTACACTTACACATTTTTGGGATAAAAACAAAAACCTAAAATGCCATAAAGCTAAAATAAATTTAAAAAATATTGTATATATGAAAAAAAAAATCACTTATTAAGATGGTTAATTATGTCGTAGGAAGTATGATTAACCACGCCTAACGGTGGTCAAAAAACAAATAAGCCCCCTTAGTTTTGTGGTCTTGTTTACTCGAGTCCTTAAACCCGAGGGATATTTTCTCATCTGGTACCCTAAAGACATCTGGTCTGGGAGTCATCGATTAAAGGCTCACTACTCGGGTAAACTAGAAAGCCTAAGAAAACTAAGGATGAAGAAAAGAGAAAAAAGAATATATGGCTTAATGGTTGAGTTGAAATCCCAAAAATCTTTACTATCACAAAGTGCATGTTATCTAGGTTTTATGAAGGATAAAATATTCAATTCAATTTTGAATTCTTATCTTAATTGAAGACAAGATCTTGCATATAGACTAAGTTTAAGGAAGAATAATTTTTTGTGGACTTATGATCTTAGATCGCTTAAATTTTTGCAAAAATATTTCGAAAACTTTTCTCTCTTTCAAATGCATTTTCAAAACACTAACTTTTATTTTCTTTCTTTATGGATTTTGTGGGTGTAATCTGCTGAAAATCCTCAGAAGACAAAACTCCTCATCTAGGGGAAACTTAGAGGTTTAAAGGCTTGTTGCACACGCTCAGTGCAATCACGTCACTTGCAAATGTAATAATATTGTTGTTTAGTTTTTCTTTTTCTTTTTCTTGTTTTGCTCGGGAAGAGTAAAAGATAAGTGTGAGGATGTGATTAGTCTATGATTCTGCATCATTACATCATATTTTCCTACCGATTTATAAATAAAATGACACTTCTCACCCGTGTTATGGTCTATTTTGCAGATAATCAAAAGTCTAGGGGCAAAGAAGTAATAAGAGGCAAATTAAATCCAATTTCGGGTAAATAAATCTCATTACTTGGAGGCCAAGTTAGAGATCTTCTAGAAGACATATTGGATCTAGAATTTTGGCACGAATCTGACGAAAATACAGATCCGAATACCCAAATTCGAGACTATACAGAAGCTCGTTGAGACCAGACAAAGCACTTGACCAAAACCGGCACCTAAGTCCCTGGTATTACCACGAAATTGCGGCACTTTGCCGCATTTTCGCGGCTATGTGGAGGATCCACGTGTCGATTTTCGACGCGTGGCCTCGTCTCACCTTCTAGACCCTTCTTCTACCTATAATGCTGCAAGTTTGGACCAGAAACGGGGAGATAGAAAGCAATAACTAGGATTTCTAATTGTAGATTAAGATTTTCTTCTCTTTCTTTAGTATTTTTTTCTTTCTCTTTAGATCTTGTAGTAGAGCTGAGTTGATTATAGAAAGAGAGAGAGGAGAGAAATTGATATAATAGAGAGTGACAATCTAAGTAAAGGTGTCTCCTTTCTTCTCTATTGTAATCTTCTCTATCTTCTACATGGTGCTTAGCTAATTTTTTCTCATGGCAATCTAACTACTAATGACTAATTAGCTAATCACTTACTTGATAATCCACATGAATCTAATAGCATCTACAAGGCCTTACTCTTGCAAGAGCTATTGATGGCTAATAATGATGGATTCTAACATTCTAATCTTCTAACCACTAACAAGCTAAATTGCAATGTCTTCTTTATTTCATGCTCATCTTTACTTGATTTTAATGATCTAATAGTAGCTTGCACCTTATTGTGTGGAATGGATGTGTTTGAATATTAAGAACAATTTCATGTGCCATACTTTATAATGCTCTTGAAGCCAAGTAGAGGTGAGTATGTTAGTGGAGCAATTAGTAGTTAGTAGCCATCAGTTTTCTTTCATCGTTTTCCTCTTTCTTTTTTACTTTATTTTAAAACCCTTTTCAAAATCATTTAACAATTTTCTTATCCTCATTTTCACCGTCTACTTTGTTCACCATTGTTTTTATTTCTTCACCACAAAGTTCATTTTCTTTATCATTTTGTTTTTAAACCCACTTTCTAAATCACTTCACTTTTCACTTCACCTCTAATTTCTTGTTCTGTTTTACCGATCTTACAACCACTCCTCTTTTGTTTTCACTCCGCCGATTTCATTGTCTTCTCACCTATCACTCTAGTTTTCTTTTCTTTTTCTCTTTTCTCTTTCTTTAACAAAGAAGAACTTGTTAACATAACATGTGAATAAAAACTATTAATGCTTCTATCGCCTCCTGTCCCTGTGGATTCAACTCGTATAGTCAATATGCTATAACAAAAGCATCGAAGAAGCCAAAGCACACACATTTTTACATTGATTTTACAAAACACACGTTTTCAAGTGATGGTTATACCCTGATCACTCCCTCCCATCCAACTCAAAACCTTTCTCAGAAAGACTCTTCCCTAGCGTCGATAGCCCCGAGAAAACAAATCATCATCCACAATAGTGTCTCATCAAAAGGCAAGACCAACAACGCCGCAAGGGTATGATCTCCTCACCTGCCGTTGATCGACATCACGCCACCGAGGACACTGGTTCCTCCTCACCTCAGGGGCAACCACCTTTGTTTGACTGACGATGTTGTACGAAGGCCAGATCCTTCAGATGCTCGCTGACATGAAAAGGCAGATGAAGGAGCAACAGAACTGATCAGATCGCGACTGAGAGCAAGCTGCTCTCGATCATAAAACTACTGCCTGCAAATAGGAGGCATTGAATCGTCACAATAACCAACTCCAGGTGCAGATCACAAACCTCCAAAGAACCCAGGAGCAGATACAGCCAGAAGCGAGCCTGCAATCGGAGAGACTTGGACCGATGAGCCCATAATAAATCATAAATCTGAGATGTCCCAGACCGATGTCCCCCCTCCATGAATACTACTTCGACAACGAGGCTGGTTCACCTCATTTTCGAACATAAACTTATCATTGCCAGACTCAGAGAAGAATTAAAGAATCTTCCGACATTCGAGCCTTCGACGAGTTGATCCAAGGCAGATCGAAGAGGTTAAACTACAACTTCACAGCAGACCAAAGTAAACCGCTGTCAGAGTCTCCGACTCCCCTTTCTCCGAAGAGATCCTTGAGTGAAAATTTCCATGAAGCTCACAACGCTGACTTTTGACTACTGCTCCAGAATGAGTAACCCAGTTCAACACGTCAGGCATTTTTAGGATAAGATGGTAGTCTACTCCCGCAACAATCCACTCATGTGCCTAACCTTTTCGTCCAGTCTGAAAGGTGTGGCCTCGTATTAGTTCTACTCCCTGCCGCCACATTCTCTCCACAACTTTAAAGAGGTAACAATATGTTCCTCACTCAGTACGCCTCTGGTCGGGAGGCCAAAAAGAACAACCACCACCTTCTTGTTGGCCCAAAGCACATCACTCTAGTTTTGATGATGATTAAACTCATGTAGTTATAGTACTAATGTTGATTTTTTAATCTTTTTCTCTCTATTTTTGTAGGTCCATATTCTAATAGAGAAAAGGCCCAAAATCCCTTTAATTATCAAGAATTAAAGGAGAATAAATCAAAGCCCAAAAGAGAGCCCAAAGGTTGAGCCCAGGATCTGAAGAAATCCACGCGCCAAGTCAGACTTCCAGAAGGTCCACGTGGCTAACAACCTGTAACAAACTCATACCAGAAATCTCGGCCTCAACGGCCAAGATTTTGCCGCGCTTTCCAGGATTTTGCCGCGTATCTGCGGCAGTTACAAGGCCGTTGAGCCCGAGATTCTCTCCAACAACCTGGACTCTAGAGGCTTCTCTCTGAGGCTATAAATACACCACCAGGGCCTTCGCAAAAACCAGAGGACAGAGAGAGAGGAGAGAATAGAGAAAGAAATTGTATTTTGATTTTTCTCTAGGTTTTGTTTCTCTTAGTCTTCTTCCTCCCTAGAAATTCTGCAAAAAGAGAGATTGTGAGAGAGAGAAAGCTTGTGTAAATCAAGGTGTGACAACTTGTGAAGCAAGGTTTAATCCAATCTCCTTTCTCTACTTGAGCATTTTCTAGTACTTTACTTGCATTCTTTCATTCAAGCTTTACTTCAATTGCACTCTTATTCATGAATTGCTTTTCTTTTCTTGTAATGGCTAGTAGCTAAATTCTTCTACATGACTAGCTAACAACTAATCTTGCTTAACTTCTAACTCTTAGGTGAATGCAATTACTTCATCTTGCAATTGTTGAGTCTATTTTATCCATGATGAAGATGATGGGTTACTTTCATGCTTGGCAATCTCTTGTTGTAATTCTCCATATGATTCATGTGTGCCTCATTTAGAGCCTTGTCTTAGAACAAGTGCCTTGATGGAACATGGAGATGGATCACCAAACATATGCTATTTGTTGTACAACTTCTTTACTTCAATTAATGAATGTTGTATCTTCTTCCTTAGCATCCCTTAAGTGGCAACTCTTTTGATTCCACCATTGAAAGTCTATCTTGAAGGCCTATGACATCAATGAGGCTACAAGACAAGTCCAAGTAGATTACCCTTCAATCAAGTGGAAAAGTAACTAGACCAACACGCAAGACAAATATATGCCGATGAATCAACATGAGGCAAGCATCACCCTAACGGAGATTAGTAAGTTAGCAAGTTAGTAATGTTAGCTAGTCATGGCCTTTCTCATCTAAAAGTCTTCTACAAGTTTTCATTCTTTTAGTATTAATTCCAAAGCAAATCTTGTCTTCGATTCTTTTCATTTTATTTCATAGTTTTCATTTCATGTACACACCAACCACCAATTCTTTCATTTCTTTTTCCATGTCTTTTGCATTCTTTTAAAACAAAGAAGAATCTTCGTTTTCTATCTTCACATTAAACCGTAAAGATTCCATCGTGAGCTCTCCTTGTGGATTCGACCCGTATAGCTTGTGCTACTACGGTGATTTGGAAAGGATACATCAATCATTTGAAATACATTGTGGAGTGATCAAGCACCTAAGGTTGACTCTAAACCTTCTTTCTTTTATTGAATATTTGTGCAATCTACCACACTATCCTTTTTCCCAATCAAATTTTTTGGCGCCGTTGCCGGGAGAGCAACGGTTTTTGATTTCAAGTGAAGAACTAAACGAATCTTCTTCTCTGTTGCAGGTTACAGGTGAAGAGAACAGGAAAATTTGCATTGCAGTAACATGGCTCTGGGCTTCTGCTCTTGAAAGCAGAAACCAGTTGCCCTCTGAATTGCCGCGATTCCACGGCCAAAGCCGCGGATCTGCGGCAAGGAGGAGTGAACTACTGACCAAATTTCTGCAGGGTTGCTTGATCTGCAAAATACAGCTGCTGCAATACTTAAATTCTTGTCTGCTTCACCTTATATCTGCTAATAATCAACAGTAAAAAATTTGTTGCAAAGTTAAAAATTAATTAGACATTTACATTTCTAGGCACGTGTCTTTTCAATTCTTTTACTTTACTGTTGAAGAGTGCTGGATGCAAGGTACGTGTGCATTGCATATTGAATAGGACTCACTCCTTGTTTGATTTTAATTGCTTTGAGTGAACCTTGTCTGCTTATAACTGTACACTTGCACCAAACTGATTTTAAGGGCATCACCCATAAATAAGATAAGGTGGGGGATTTCATCACCCTTTCCTTAGCCCGAAAATCATTTTCCAAGCACTCACAATTCCAAGCTTGTAATAAAATTTGATAGACGTTGGCCCTAGGGACATCCGGACTGACTTAGGAGATTATCCTAAGGGGGAAAAGTGTTGGAAATTGACTTTTGCAAAATCAGTGTCTAGGAAAGGGATTGAGGGCCGAAAGCCCGAAGGTTGGTGGTTACTTAATTAAGGAACGTCTTTGACGGAAAACCTCCCAACAACCTTGCCTTGACCTGGCTGATTAGCTTGTAGTCAAAGTCTACACTAAACCTCCCGTGGACGATCTAATCAGTTAGGAGTCGTCTAGGTCCAGGAATCCTAGATAGCTTGGATTGATTTTTCTTTTAATTGTTTGTTATTTTCATTTTTTTTCTCACTTGTGTGATCGGTGCACGTTGACTGTGATTGTGTATGCAAGAGTGGTACCGGGATCCAAATTCTGCTAGGCTAGTGAGAATTTCTATACTTGCACATACACCACTCGACACATTCCCAACCATGGAAAACCACACTTCGTTGCAAGACAAGTTCTACCCGATTCGCACATCACTTCCATCATGCATTCTTCTCCCCACAACAATGGAAATCAATTTGAGCTGAAGCCACAATTCATAAATACACTTCCTCGATTTCATGGCTTAGAATCTGAGGATGCGTATTTCTTCATTCGAGAGTTTGAAGAAGTATGCGTAATGATGAGGATTTTCCAATTGACCGAGGACGCTGTTAGGTTAAGGTTCATACCTTTTGCGTTAAAAGACATTGCTAAGAAATGGCTTTACAATCTTCCCGCCAGTTCTATTTCTTCATGGGATGATTTTGTAAAAGTCTTTCTTAAGAAATTCTATCTTATCCACAAGACAGCCCTCATGAGGAAAAACATAATGCAATTCAAGCAGGAAACCAATGAACCATTCTGGAAGTATTTCGAACGCTTCAAAGACCTTCTAGCCCTTTGTCCCCATCATGGTATAGAGAAATGGCGTCAGTGCCAATTATCTATGATGGACTGGATTACCAAACAAAAACACTCCTTGAAACCATGTGCCAAGGAGAATTTTTAAAGAAAAACGAAGACCAGGGGTGGGATCTCTTTGAAGCATTAGCCGAAAAAACGATTCAGTGGGAGTCATGTCCTGACAAACCCACTCCCACCACTTCCAGAACCGGTATGCATTCCATCGAGTCCTCTATAGCTGCCGAGGCCAAGATAACACAACTAATGAGGAGGATAGAACTGCTTGAGTCTAGGGAATCTTCTGCTGTTAACCAGGTCAACCCATCACCTATGGCCAGTCCATCACCTGTGGTCAACCCGGGTTGTACCTATTGCCATGATCTTAATCATCTGTTTGAGGAGTGTCCTGTATATCAAACTCAAATGTTTCAGGAGAGTACGAATGCCGCATACACCAGACCCATTTACAATCCTTACTCCAAAACATACAATCCGGGATGGCGAAACCATCCAAACTTTTCTTGGAGTCAGTCTGGTCCTGAGCAGCCGAGGCAACCATTTCCACAACAATACCCTGCTCAGTCTCATCCACCGACTTACCACCAGAACCCACCAAATGTCCATTCATACCAAAGTCCACCAAGATTCCAGTCATACCAAAATCCAGTACCTTACCCAGCAAACTTTCAGCCCCCGTATCAGCATCATCCACCACAAAATCCTTCAGACAAGAGAATTTCTGATTTGGAGAAAATGATAGAGACCTTATCTAAGACCCAAGCTTCAATGATGAACAATCAGCAGCAGGACATGAACAAATTACAAATCCAGATAGGGCAGTTGGCTAACTCTCTGAATGAACGACAAAAAGGAATGCTACCTAGCCAACCAGTGCCCAATCCAAAAACTCATTTTCCCCTGCACGAAGTTGAAGACTTGGGCCCCAGCCAATGCCAAGCTATTCAAATCCTTAGATCTGGAAAGCATGTAGATAACAAGGTTTCAAATCAGCCCCCCAAATCTGTGTCAAAGCCACCACAGTCTGTTCCAATCCAACCCATTCAAGACAATCCTTCTTCAAGCACACACCCATCCACTTCCCAGTCCAAAGGAAAAGAAAAGATTGATGAGCAAACATACAAGCCTGTTGTACCATTCCCAAATAGGCTCACAAATCAAAAGATGAATGCTCACATGGAGAAGATAAGAGAGATATTCAACCAAGTACAAATCAATGTCCCTCTCCTTGATGCTATACAACAGGTTCCATCCTACGTCAAATTTCTAAAAGAAATGTGCACCAAAAGAGAAAAGCAAATGTCCCTAAAAAAGTCTTCCTGGCTCCAACATTAGTGAACTTCTCAATGGTCCGATCCCTGTGAAATACAAAGACCCAGGGAGCCCAACTATTTCTTGCATCATAGGACAGACCACCATAAATAGGGCTTTGCTTGACTTGGGCACGAGCATCAATCTTCTCCCCTTTTTCGTGTATCAGCAATTAGGGTTAGGCAACCTTCCTCCGACCCAAATGACGATACAATTGGCTGACCGCTCTGTAAAGATTCCCAAGGGGGAGATTACAGATGTGTTAATACGGGTCGGGGAATTCATTTACCCCGTAGATTTCATCGTTCTTGAGACACAACCCGTACAAAATCACAGAGCACAGACACCTGTCATTCTCGGACGTCCTTTCTTAGCCACCGCAAACGCGATCATCAACTGTAGAAATGGCTCGATGCGTCTAACCTTTGGAGATATGACAAAAGAGGTGAATGTTTTCCATCTGGGAAAGCAACCTAGGGATTTGGACAATGATTCTTTCGAAGTAAACTTGATAGAAGGTTTAACAAGTGAACATGATGAGGAGGTTGAGTATGAATCTGAAGAGGAATTTGAGTTGGAGTCTGATGACTTCAACCTTGATCAGATTGTTGAGTCAACTGTTGAATTGTTGAGTCAACTGTTGAATGGGCTACTAATTCCACCCCTCTTCTTCCTTTGCACCAAGAGCAACCAGTGATAGATCCTGTCCCTTCTTCTGAGCTTAAGGTTCTTCCCGACCATCTCAAGTACAAGTACTTAGATGAGAAGGAATTCTTTCCAGTAATCATTGCATCCAATCTCACTAAACAACAAGAAGAGGATCTTCTTTCTGTGTTAAGAGAAAATCGGGAAGCCATTGGTTGGACCATGGCTGACATCAAGGGGATTAGTCCTTCCATAGTTCAACATCGGATTCATTTGACGGAAGATGCCAAGCCAAAACGAGACCCACAGCGTAGACTAAACCCAATCATGCAGGAAGCCGTTAGAGACGAGATCTTGAAACTGTTAGATAATGGGATTATCTATCCCATATCCGATAGTCAGTGGGTAAGTCCAGTTCACGCTATGCCCAAGAAAGCAGGATTTACTGTGGTAGAAAATGAGAAGAAAGAATTGGTACAAACACGTCTTCCAACGAAGATTCGAGTTTGTATCGATTACAGAAAGTTGAACACTGCCACACGTAAAGACCACTTTCCTCTTCCGTTCATTGACCAAATGCTCGAGAGATTAGCGGGACATGAGTACTACTGTTTCCTGGATGGATATTCAGGATATAATCAAATCCCGATCGCTCCCGAGGATCAAGACAAAACCACCTTCACCTGTCCTTTTGGAACATTTGCATACCGAAGGATGCCCTTCGGCCTATGCAATGCTCCCGCAACGTTTCAACGTTGTATGCTGAGCCTTTTTCAGACATGGTGGAGAAATTTCTGGAAATTTTCATGGATGATTTTTCGATTTACGGTGATTCCTTTGAACAATGCTTGTACCATTTGAAGCTGGTTCTACAACGCTGTATGGAGAAAAATTTGACACTTAACTGGGAAAAGTGTCACTTTATGGTCAAGTAAGGAATCGTTCTTGGGCACAAAGTTTCACATATAGGAATCGAGGTGGACAAGTCTAAAGTGGAAGTCATAACAAAGCTTACTAAACCAACATGCTTAAAGGACATTAGATCATTTCTAGGGCATGCCGGCTTCTATAGACGATTTATTCAAGGGTTTAGCAACATTGCAAGACCTTTGACAAATCTCTTAGGAAAGGATGTACCCTTTATATTTGATGAAGAATGTCAAAAATCATGGAAGGAGCTTAAGAGTAGACTTGTCTCAGCACCTATCATTTCTGCACCTGATTGGACCAAGCCTTTTGAGATTATGTGTGATGCCTCGGACTTTGCTATCGGCGCTGTTTTAGGGCAGCGTATTGATACTAGGCAACACGTAATTTATTATGCTAGCAGAACGCTGAATGAAGCCCAACTCAATTATACAACTACTGAAAAGGAATTTTTAGCTGTTGTCTTTGCGTTGGAAAAATTTCGCCAATATCTGCTAGGGTCCAGGACGATTATTTTCACTGATCACTCTGCCCTAAAGTACTTAATGCAAAAGAAAGATGCTAAGGCAAGACTTATTCGATGGATACTTCTTTTGCAAGAGTTTGATCTGGAGATTAAGGATAAAAAGGGCGTTGAGAATGTGGTAGCTGATCACTTGTCTAGAATCCCAAATGCACCAAAGGAGAGAATACCAATTAATGACGATTTTCCTGACGAACACATTTTTGTGATGTGTGGAGAGCCTTGGTATGCTGACATAGTGAATTACCTTGCTACCAGGCAAATACCTTCTCATTGGTCAGGCCAGGAAAAACACCGTTTCATACGTCAAATGCGGTTCTTCCTCTGGGATGAACCGTATTTATTCAAATATTGTCCTGACCAGATAATACGAAGGTGTCTTCCTGAGGATGAACATCAGAGTGTTTTGACATTTTGTCACAAGCTAGCTTGCGGTGGACATTTTGGTCCACGAAAAACTGCTGAGAAAGTACTTCAGAGTGGATTCTACTGGCCCACTCTCTTTAAGGATGCATACAATTTCTGCAAGCTATGTGATAGGTGTCAAATGACGGGTCGAATTACATGGAGAGACATGATGCCCCTTACACCCATCTTGGAGGTCGAAATTTTTGACCTCTGGGGCATCGACTTTATGGGACCTTTTCCTCTGTCCTATGGTAACCAATACATTTTGATAGCCGTAGATTATGTTTCGAAATAGGCTGAAGCAATTCCAACAAGGACAAATGACAACCAAGTTGTCATCAAGTTTTTACGAGAAAATATCATCTCTCGCTTCGGAGCCCCCCGTGCGATAATAAGTGACAATGGGAGTCATTTCTGCAATCGGGCTTTTGAAGCCCTGATGCGCAAATACTCTATTTCTCACAAATTATCCACGGCATACCATCCTCAAACCAACGGGCAAGTAAAAGTCACAAATCGACAAATAAAACTCATTTTGGAGAAAACTGTTGGACAGAACCGTAAAGACTGGTCCATCAAACTCACTGATGCCTTATGGGCATACAGGACCGCTTACAAAACTGTCCTCGGTATGTCTCCATATCGAGTCGTATTTGGAAAACCTTGTCACTTGCCTGTGGAGTTAGAACACCGAGCTATGTGGGCTTTAAAGCAGCTGAACTTGGATTTGGATAAAGCCGGTGCCTTGAGGAAGTTGCAAATATCCGAGCTAGAAGAGCTAAGAAATGAGGTATATGACAATGCTCGGATCACAAAACACAGAACCAAGCTTTTTCATGATAGATCCATTCACCGAAAATTTTTGTCTCAGGACAAAAGGTTCTGTTGTACAACTCACGACTCCACCTTTTTCCTGGTAAATTGAGAACCAGGTGGTCAGGACCATACATTGTGCAAAATGTCTTCTCACACGGTGCTATTGAGATTCTTGATCCAAATAATGGCAATAAATTCACTGTGAACGGTCAACGCTTAAAGTCATTCCTTACCACTTAATTCGTGTCACAAGAAGTTCATGAATTGGGTCTTTGCGACCCAGTTTATATGTGACTATTCTGTCTGTACTGTCTTCTAGGTTTCCCTGTATATCATTTTTGGGACCACTTTTGTAAATAAAAAAAATAAAAAATCAAAAATAATAACAAAAATAATGGTAGGACTTTTGTGTTAATCAATAGTCCCACTCCTTCACAATCTTCATATTTCAATACTCCCCTAGGTTTGTAAATATCCCTTTCTACCTAGGGGTAAATTGGAATTTCAACTTTTCCTCTCTCTATAAATATTCTCTACCCTACCCTCCTCCCTCAAACGCAGCAACTCTCTCAGATCTAAACTCCCTATCTTAAGCGCCGCCCTCAATTCCTTTTCCCTTCCTCAGAAACCCTTTTCCTGCCGCAATCTCGCAACCAGGGCCGCGCATCTGCGGCTGTCCTGCAACAACTGGAGCTCGGCCGAATTTTTCACTGATCGATTCCTTCCTCTGGTGCCAGATCCATCACAACATCGTCCAGAATCTGTCACCTGTGTCTCTGCACACCCGACTTTGGATTTCCCCCACGAACTCCGGGGGTGGTTTGATCTTCCATCTCTTGATCTATTGCTTTACTTTACACTATTACACATGACCCCAAATCTGTTTGTGGAAAAAGATTTTTCAAAAATTTGAATGATCATGGGGGTATGGACACATATTTGTTGATCGATTACATGCATGGAATTGGTATTCTCTGGTATATGATAACAGTGAGAATGATGCATATTACTGCCCTGACCTAGTCACTACATTCTATAATGCACTTGATCATGCATCTGTTAGTTATGAGACGTACCAATTTGTAGTCCATATGCCGTTAGGGGACATCTTTATCACAATTCCTCTCCTTGAGGAAATTACTAATGTCCCAAGTCACCCCCATCATAGCGACCCCTTGCCACTGATAGAGTACATGACAATCATGGGGGCTCGCTGCACAGAGCAGGACCGTGGGCTCAAAGCCAACACCACCTTTAGAAATGTGCACTGCGTTGGACGCTGGATCCAACGCAACATTTTAGGACTTGAACATGCCACATCCTTTAACAGACCAGTGTTACAAATAATTCATGATTTGATGACTCGACAACACACGGTCTGTTTAAATAAGGCCATCTTCCATGCAATCCTTGCCAATTCCTCCCGTACTCGGGGTGCCAAATATTCCCATCCCATCCTGATTACACGTCTGTGTAGGACTTTCCTACCGGACGATGTCTTTGATTCTTTTGACCAAGTGTTTGTTACTGCAGAGAGACCCACCAGTTCATATAACAGTTGTTTGCACGCGGTTTGGACACCTAGTGTCCGACCCGAAGATATACCGGTGGAGTCCTCTTCGGAGGAAAGCTTAGAGGAAGAAGATGAGCCGCAATTTTGGAGGCAGGACCCCATCTGATTCACGTGCCTTCATGTCCACCATCTGGTGGGGCATGAAGAAGATCTTTCGGGGGCAGGTTCGTCTTAGGAAGAAGGTAGAGGAACAATCCTCTAGGTTGGATAGTATCGAGGGTGCGCTGAGAGGATCACAGTCGGCTGGACCTAGCATCACTGCTGGTCCAAAGCGACGGAGGGAGTAGCTTCCTACCTTTACCTATTTCATGCATCATTTCATCTTGCATACATTGGGGACAATGCATGAGATAGGTATGGGGGGGTAGATGCTAACCTAGGATTTTTCATTTTCTTTCTAGGCTTTTTATTTTTATTTTTAGGATTTTCACTTTCTTTTTAGTTTTTATTTTCTTTTAGATTTTACCTTTCTTTGTAGATTTTTTTTTGTTAGATTTTATTTTTTTTAGAAAAAAAATAATAAAAAAGAAAAAAAATAATAATAAAAAAAAGGAAATTCTTGATCCATGCTTAAAGAATCAAACTTAACTTTAGGGATTAAGGAAGCTCTAAACTAAGATTTCTAATTATAAGTCGAAAGAGGAGTTTTGTTAGATTTTTAGGTTAAGTAATAAAGGATTAGAAAAATTACTAGATTTTAATTCTTTCTTTAGGATATATACATTAAACATATTGAAGGATTAATCAAAGACTTTGTGACTTTATTTACATATATATATATAAAAAAAATAAATTAAAAAAACAATAAAAATAAATATGTATATAAATAAATAATAATTACTTAGCCACTAATTAAGCTGGTTAGTCGTGCCTCAAGAAGCATTGCTAATCACGCCTAAAGGTGGTTAAGTCCTTAAATTCCTTCGTGGCCTTTTTTACTCGAGTCATCGAACCCTAGGGATGTTTTCTCATCTGGTGCCCTAAGACCGTCTGGTTTGGGAGTCATCGGTAAGAGACTCGTTACAAGGGTAACTAGAAAGCCTAAGGATGCTAAGGAAATGTAAATAAAAAAATATTGTATATATAAAAAAAAGAGAGTTATATATATTAGTAAATAAATGAACTTAGTCTAAGAAAGATCCTTCATATTTATAGATGTATATATCCTAGGATTGATGCAAAATCCGGTTTTTGATCTTTTCCCTAAAAACTTAACCTAAGATGAAAACAAAACTCCAAATAGACGCTTATAAAAGGAATGACAAGTTTAGGGTAACCTGAAACCTATAACTTAAGTAAGAATCTTTAAAATATGGATCAAAATTTTCACTAACCCTTTTATTTTTCTTTATGGATTTTGTGGGTGCAATCCGCTGAAAACCCTCAGGAGACAACACTCCTCCTCTAGGGTAACTTAGAGGTTTAAGGGCTTGTTGCACGTGCTCAGTGCAATCGTGTCACCTACGAAAGTGGTGTAATAAACTAGTTAGGATTTTCTTTTTCTTTCTTTTTTGCTCGAGGATGAGCAAAAGCTAAATATGGGGGTGTGATTGTTATTCATTTTTGCATATTTTACCACATCCATACCATGCATATTGTAAATAAAATGTGATTTTTTAATCTTTTTCTCTCTATTTTTGCAGGTCCAAATTCTAATAGAGAAAAGGCCCAAAATCCCTTTAATTATCAAGAATTAAAGGAGAATAAATCAAAGCCCAAAAGAGAGCCCAAAGGTTGAGCCCAGGATCTGAAGAAATCCACGCGCCAAGTCAGACTTCCAGAAGGTTCACGTGGCTAACAACCTGTAACAAACTCACACCAGAAATCTCGGCCTCAACGGCCAAGATTTTGCCGCGCTTTCCAGGATTTTGCCGCGTATCTGGGGCAGTTATAAGGCCGTTGAGCCCGAGATTCTCTCCAACAACCTGGGCTCTAGAGGCTTCTCTCTGAGGCTATAAATACACCACCAGGGCCTTCGCAAAAACCAGAGGACAGAGGAGAGAGGAGAGAATAGAGAAAGAAATTGTATTTTGATTTTTCTCTAGGTTTTGTTTCTCTTAGTCTTCTTCCTCCCTAGAAATTCTGCAAAAAGAGAGATTGTGAGAGAGAGAAAGCTTGTGTAAATCAAGGTGTGACAACTTATGAAGCAAGGTTTAATCCAATCTCCTTTCTCTACTTGAGCATTTTCTAGTACTTTACTTGCATTCTTTCATTCAAGATTTACTTCAATTGCACTCTTATTCATGAATTGCTTTTCTTTTCTTATAATGGCTAGTAGCTAAATTCTTCTACATGACTAGCTAACAACTAATCTTGCTTAACTTCTAACTCTTGGGTGAATGCAATTACTTCATCTTGCAATTGTTGAGTCTATTTTATCCATGATGAAGATGATGGGTTACTTTCATGCTTGGCAATCTCTTGTTGTAATTCTCCATATGATTCATGTGTGCCTCATTTAGAGCCTTGTCTTAGAACAAGTGCCTTGATGGAACATGGAGATGGATCACCAAACATATGCTATTTGTTGTACAACTTCTTTACTTCAATTAATGAATGTTGTATCTTCTTCCTTAGCATCCCTTGAGTGGCAACTCTTTTGATTCCACCATTGAAAGTCTATCTTGAAGGCCTATGACATCAATGAGGCTACAAGACAAGTCCAAGTAGATTACCCTTCAATCAAGTGGAAAAGTAACTAGACCAACACGCAAGACAAATATATGCCGATGAATCAACATGAGGCAAGCATCACCCTAACGGAGATTAGTAAGTTAGCAAGTTAGTAATGTTAGCTAGTCATGGCTTTTCTCATCTAAAAGTCTTCTACAAGTTTTCATTCTTTTAGTATTAATTCCAAAGCAAATCTTGTCTTCGATTCTTTTCATTTTATTTCATAGTTTTCATTTCATGTACACACCAACCACCAATTCTTTCATTTCTTTTTCCATGTCTTTTGCATTCTTTTAAAACAAAGAAGAATCTTCGTTTTCTATCTTCACATTAAACCGTAAAGCTTCCATCGTGAGCTCTCCTTGTGGATTCGACCCGTATAGTTTGTGCTACTACGGTGATTTGGAAATGATACATCAATCATTTGAAATACATTGTGGAGTGATCAAGCACCTAAGGTTGACTCTAAACCTTCTTTCTTTTATTGAATATTTGTGCAATCTACCGCACTATCCTTTTTCCCAATCAATAAACAGACCACGGCCCCTGGATCTGGCCATTTGGTCAGATCCTGGCTACGGATCCACGGTTTTTAGTTGTTGGGAGATCGTCAGCTCCCTCTATTTTCGTACGCTTTCCCCCGTTTAGTTTTTTGCCTATAAATACTGGGATTTCTCAGTGTACAGGGAAGGATCAAGCAGAGAAGGACTCTTAGGCTAGTTTTTCATTCTTTTAGTGTAGGTTTTTATTTTCATTTTATGTAATTTTTATTTCTTTGTATGCATAGGTTAGACTAAGATTCAAGTAAGTAAGAGAGAGAGATTTATGTTGAGAGTGACACCGATGTAACCTCCTCCGTTCTTCCATCATTTCTGCAAGCAATAAAAAGGTATTTTTTTTATGTTCTTCTTTTTTTTTGTTTTCTTCTTTTTCTTTTTACTCTTCCTCTTTTGGTTTTGATGATAGTCTAAGTGAGTAAAATAGCATCGGTATTGCCTTGCCTTAGTAAGTGCCATCGATAGCTCATGATGATAGATTCTTCCCTATGTTTGTTTCATTTCATACTTGCTCGACGAAGCCTTGATGATGTAATGTGAATTGGGAGTGAGTTAATCTTATAAGTTATGCGTTGATCGCCTCCAGATCAAGGTAAACATGCAATAATTTCAGGTAAGTCATCAACCAGAAGAGGCAGTAAGTTCTTTTAGTTTTTTTTCTTTCTTTTCTTTTAATTTTTAGTTTAGATCACCTCCATCACCAAATCTCTACTATTTTTTTCACTTTCTTTGTACAAAATCACTATTTTCTTCTATCTATCACTTTCACAATTTAACATAACTTATTTTCTTTTTCTTTTCAAGAACTAAAAGAAGAACTTTAACTATTTTTTGTAACTTAAAAGAGAACTTACAAAAGCTCCCATCGCTAGTCCCTTCTTGAGGATCACGACCCATATAGCCACTTGTTATCGCGGTAGTATTGAGTACCTTACACTACTATTATAAAGTTTTAAAATTCGGTATTTTTCTGTGCAGGTTTGAACTCAATCGGTCAACCGGACGGTCAACCGCCAATTGTGCGGAGAAAAAATGTTGCTTTGGACGATCGATCGAGCGGTCGAATGACAAGCCCCAATGGCTAAATATATAGTCGTTAGGTGGTCGATCACCAGACCCAGTTTGGCCTGACTTTTCTCAAACGGCTAGTTTTTGAATTTTTGTAATTTTCTTTATTTCCAAACAGCTAGTATTTACTTTATTTAGGTTTAAATATGTTCGTAATGACTGGGATTAGTTTCCAATGGTCTCATCCTATTCTCTATAAATAAGACCCATTGTAGAGAGTTTTTAACTAATATTTTCAAGTATACATTCAATTTTAGGTTTTTGAAAAAGTTTTGAAAATCAAGAAAACAAGTTTTTGGGAGAAATTAGTTTTCGTGCTACAAATTCCTATATTTTCAGAGAAGTTTTCTCAACTATTTTCTCAAGAGCTTCAATTCCAAATTCCTTATTTTCTCACACAAGTTTGAGCTATCATCTCTATCTATCATATAGGATTCATTTTGTAAGTTATTTATTTGTGATTAAGGAGTTGATCACCAAGTATCTCAATCTTGTATTTGAAGTAGTTGGAGGTTGCAGCCTCAAAGAAAGCTTGCAGGCTTGTATTGTAGATGTTTGCGACACCGAGTAGAGACTTGTGGGTCCAAGAGTTCCTGAGAAAACTTGACGTGGGTGATCTTGAGGATCGTGCATAGTGAAAATCCTTCATTACGGTGAAGGCGGGGACGTAGAACAAGTAGCTTGAACCTCAAAATAATTCTCCTGTGTTTGCAATTGCTCTACTTTCTCTCAACTCAACTCTACTTGCTTGTGTTTATATCTTATTTACTTATTATTGCTTATCATTACATGCTTGATTTAGATTTGTATGCTTACACTTGTTTGAATCAAGAAGACAACTAAGCACCTTAACTTTTATTCAAGAGGAATCTTAAGGTGAAGTTCTAGAGCACTTCACCGAGAATTCAGCTTCACTTCTACTTCCAGAACCAGCTGGCCAAAGTCCCCCACTGCGGTGAGGATGTATCTGCACTCGCATTCATCAGCGGCTGCAGATCTACTGAAACATGATGTTACTCGGATGAGTGAGGTTCTATCCTGAGCTCAGCCCTACATCCAATTCGAGAATGCGATGAAGAGCTCCGCCAACCATTCCGTTAAACGCGGTAATAAAGGAGAAAAGCCAAAGCCGCGACATGAAGCTACTATCAGAGTCAGAAGAACGAATCAGGGGCAACCCGCCTACAAGAGACAGGTGCTCCCAGTTCTTTCACTAAGTCCGCTCCAAGCCTTCAAGCCGATAGAGCACTTCACTCCGCTCAAGCTCCCCATTAACGATGTCTTCAACGCCATCAAAACCAACCTGGGTCAGGCAGTCGAGACCATTTGGTACGATCCTACACTTCCATGAGCAGAAGAGTATTGTTCTTATCACGATAGTAAAGGGTACAAGACCATCCACTATTAGAGCCTCCGGAAAATACCTGGAAGAGCTTGTCCTTAAGGGCTTCCTAAAAAAATACGTCTTTACCACGAAGCAGCCTCCAGATCAGGACATCCGAATACTTCATCGCCTGCCTAACCACAACATATGATCACCCAATACAAAGCAATTGAGTGATCCCGCATCTCCAATAAAGATAAGGCAGTACCTCCATCCATGATGCCTTATGTATTTTGATTATTTTTCATGTATTTTGTTTTAGTTATCAATAAAATTATATTTTCCCCTAATCATTGCAGTCCTACCAAGTTCGTCGCTCCGTTGCTGGGATTTCTCTCACTCGGAGATGACTACAAACCCAACTCCACTCTGAGATTCCCCTAGTCCATTCTCTACTGCTGGGATTTTCCCACAGTCCATCTAAAGCTTGCACGTCTCGTTGATGGGATTTTCCCCACTCGGAGATGATAACAAAGACACCACCCTATGGGCTTCCTCTCGATTAGCATACTGGCATTCGAAATCTCCGCTGTGGAATTTCCCCACTTGGAGTCATTCCTCCACTAATAAGATTTTTCCCACAGTCCAACCAAAGCTTGCACGTCTCGTTGATGGGATTTCCCCCACCTGGAGACGGCAACGCAGGCACCAGCCTATGAGCTTCCTCTCGATTAGTCTACAGGAAGTCAAAACCCTCCGTTATAGGATTTTCCCCACTCAGAGTCCCTCCTCCACTGATGGGATCTTCCCCACTCAGAGTCCAATCAAAGTTCGCCATTCCGCTGATGGGGATTTTTCACACTCAGAGATGACCGAAAATCCAACTCTGCTGCTAGGATTTCTCCCACTCAGAGGCCAAAAGTTTGCAGAAACTGCTGATGGGATCTTCCTCACTTAGAAACTACAGTGCAAGCTCAAAATCACTCCATATCCAATCAACCATATCGGAGGTAGAGATCAACACTCAGAAGAGACATGGTCATAACAATTCCAAAAGCTAAGGGTAAAAACAAGCCAGGCAAGATCTAAACATAATCATTTCCACTCGAAAAATTATTTCCATTCCAAAAAAATTCCATTCCAAAAATTTTCCAGTCCAAGAATTGTTCCATTAAGTTTATTTAATTATCTGAGAGAGTAATATAATAAATTCCATTACATCTCTGTGTTTACATTTTTAAAAAGAATACAACAGATCCAGGTCCAAACGCTCCACTCCATCCCGCAAGTCCCGCCTTTCCTCCAAACTCCGAAGACATAATCGGAGTCACAGGGGAACGTCTACCAGAAGACACCGCCCTTTTGTTCACATCCATCATCCCAAGATCCCGGCATCGGTGAAGAGAAGACCAAGAGGCCAGGGTCGGAGAGGATGTTTCATCATGAAACACCTCCTCTTTTTCACTTCCCCTGACTCCAAGGCAACCAGACCGATGCCACAGTCCCCCTCGCGTTGCAAAAAGGATGAGGACTCTCAAGAAGCCCTCTGGGAGGTAGCAATGGTGTCCGACGAGATGGGCTCCGGCAAGGCAGGCAAGACAGTGATGAAATCACGTTTGCACCGCTATAACGCCGAGAAGTACCATATAAAATGAAGAGACTCCAGCCTACTAGAGGAAAGCCACCATCCCTAGTTTTTGGTAAATTGAAGCCCCATCAGTCCATCCTGCACATCCATTAACGGTGGCACCCCGTTACGGCTTGCGCCGTAACAGCCCCTTTACGGTGACTAATGCGCCATAGCAGCCCCGTCATGGTGACTAATGCAATAGACCTTCTAAACTCTCTAGCAAAAAGAGCCTGATCACCATTTCCTCGTCGACTTCCTTCTCCTTCTCCTTCCTCCATATGATGAAGAGAAAAGAGAACATAGTAGCGCAACAAGGAAGAAGAAGTTAGGGTTTTGAAGCAAGGGTTTTTGAAGAAGACAGAGAAAATAATTTCCTCCTATATATCTCTCTATTTATTGATAGATGAGAAGTCAAACCACCTCCAGTTCAAATTTCAGTCCCTGAAAAGTCAGCCCACATCATGAGATTTTCGGTCAACAGTAAAGGCAGAAGATCAACCGCCACCATCAAACCATAAAACCCTACAATCCTAGTCTTAATGACACCAAGATTCAAGGAGACGCAAGACATAACCTTTTGAAAAATCTAGGCGCCCGATGTGACAACTGGCAGCCAGCTGTGCAACCCACAAATTAATTTCAGAAGATCTGCAGTGATCCGAAGAGATTCATCGCACACTCCTCTGCCCGCAAGTATTATAGTGAGTTTCAACGCATTAAGGATCCCTTCAAGTATCTTTGCTTCCCCGACTTCCCTTCCGCAGACTCCGGCAAGTGGGGAAGTGGGGACATCTGTATGTTGGCCCAGAGGCCTTCCACTCTAGTTTTGATGATGATTAACTCATGTAGTTATGGTTACTAATAATCTTGTAATGTTTAGTTTCAGATCTCTAATCAAGATATTAGTAGGTGATTAGCTTCAACAAAGATGGTTTGGAAGCTTTCACAATGGTGATTCAAGAGCCCGAGCATCAAAGATCATATATAGCACTCGTTGGAGTCAAGCTTGGTGGATCACGGTTTGGATCGAGTCGGCTTGAAGACGGAGTTCGTCAAGAGACTTGGTACCTAGTTTAGTTTGTGTTTTAGATCCATGTGTAAAGATTAGAATAGTGTGATATGTTCAAGTTCACAACACACATACGTTTTATGTTTTGGATATTGGTTTTCGGTTTTTGGTTTAACCGATATTGGTTTTCATGAATAGTTAAGATCAAAACAAGTTTTCAATGTTTAAATGTATATTAGATATGTTCTATATACATACATGCTTCATATCCTAGACAAACTTATTTGATATACCTATTCATGAGTTTTGGTGTTTTGCTATTTTTAACAAAACATATATTTGGAATTAAAGTCAAAAACTATGATATGTATATGTTTCATGTATATTGGATTTCTATCCATATGCATCATGCTTCAAAGTGTTTAAATATCATGTTTTTGTATTTGCATGAGTTTTGAAAAAATCGGATTTCCATTTGAAAAAATCCAAGTTTTAGAAAATACGGTTTTTGGTTTTCGGCAAAATCTGTAAGTCACAAAAATGGTTTTAAAAGTTTGAAATTTGTGTTGAAATTTTTCACACAAGTTTTATATCAATTTATTATGCTAAAACTATTTTTGTGGATTTTTAGAGATTTTATGGGAATTTTTAAGATAATAAAAACTTAAGTTTTCTGTCCCATATAGCCTTCTGCCAGGCTCTGGCGGTCGACCGGACCGGTCGACCGACGTGCACAAAAATGTGCACGCAGCCAGCCCATTGAGCCGG